>JADRCD010223362.1:31035-58805 GCA_019843815.1 Montemys delectorum
TCTCTCTCTCTCTCTCTCTCTCTCTCTCTCTCTCTCTCTCTCTCTCTTTGTGTGTGTGTGTATGTATCTGTGTGTCTGTTTGTGTATATGTCTGTGTCAGTGTATATGTGTGTATCTGTATGTGTGTATATGTGTCTGTCTGTATGTATGTATGTGTCTTTGTATATGTGTCTTTGTGTATCTGTGTGTGTCTGTGTGGAGGGTTGTGGGGGTCCCTGTGTATCTGTGTGTCTATGTATCTATGTACATGTATCTCTGTCTGTGTATTGGTGTGTACCTGTGTGTGTGTGTGTGTGTGTGTGTGTGTGTGTGTGTTTGTCTGTGTGTATGCATGGGGTCAGAATTCCTCAGCCTCAGTTTCTCTATCTCATTTATACAGACTGAAGACAAATTGTCCAGATAGAATTTCTTTCTCATATCTTAAAACTACACAATTATGAGCAAAAGCAATGATAGTTTTAAGCTAGCACATTTTAGATAGTTTCATTTGAAACACAAACTAACCAAAGGGATGTTTTGTTCTTCTTGAAAGAGTATATTATAGTCAAGGGCTTTGGGCATTTCTTTACATTAAATTCATAGAAATTCTTGATCTGTATATATAATTATAACCTAACACCATGCGCTTTTGTGTGTGCTTAAAGTACCAAGTATAGATTTCTTTCATTGCAGGTCTCAAGTTCAAGTGGAGAGGTGTAGTTACCCCCAAGAGCTGTGCCACTGATGCACAAAAGGATGTATCTTGTCTGGAACTTTGTATTGCAGTTCAAGGGATTCAAAGTTGTAAGACCATTGATGCCTCTCTTCCCTAGGAGCCTTATAGCAACTGCAGTCACAAAGAAATTTGGCTGTCAGGTCCAGGGTAAGTGGATAGTCGGTGGAGGTGGATGAGTGATGGGTAGGTGGGTTTCTAGCGCTGTTTACTCTCAATATCTTTATATAATGTAATCACAGTATGTGACTACATTTTCGGAATCCTCATAGATGTATCTGGCAAATAGTCTTGGATTATAGAAATAATTTTCATGATTTGCCTTTTATGCCATATCTCCTTATAGAATTTGTTTTCAATGCTCTTTAGTTTGTTCTCATTGGTACTCCATTTTTTTCCTATTCAATTTGCAAGAACTTCTGAACTCTCAGAGCTTCCCTGCACTGGTTTCTTACACTTGGATCTAGTCATCTGTTTCTACTTTTTGATCTAGACTCTTAAAACTGACCATGATACATTCCTATAGGAAAATAAACCAGTGTTTAAAAGGGTGGGCCCAAGTGGAATAAAAATTGAACAGAGGATTTTTGATTTTGCTAGCTAACGGTTCTGTTTTCACATGAGAATTCAGGAAGCTTACAAAACTTTCCTGTTGCCACCTTTCAGACCTTCTCAGTAACTTTGTAATACTCTCAGTTATAACACTAAAAACGATTAAGAAAAGATGTCTGAAATCCAACATGTACTGCTTTTATAGGAGATCCCATGGTCCTGAAAATTTACTCTTTATGTATAAATATGTAATTTTCTTTGATTTATAATGAACCTAAAAGTAATATATAAGTGTAATAGACAGCAGATGAGAGCTTTATTAACTATAATTTTATTTGTCCTGCCTTAGAAAAGTTTGAAAAAAAATAGGATATCAGGATAAATTCTTATGATATATGGAAGTGTGCAATTGATGCCTTTTGTTTTACCTTAGTGTCTTCTTTGTTTGTTTGTTTCTCAATTTGACCCAAGCTGGAGTAGTCCGAGAAGAAGCTCCACATCTGAAGTGTATTATCAGAAAGGGAACTTAGGACAATGATTATTGGAGTAATCCATTCATTCGCACTCTAATTACACTGAGCAACTAGTGCATTGATGTCTCTGGAACTGAGTGTCACCTGAGTCTGACCCTTCCCTGTGACCTTCACTATTGATGACTCTTTCCTCTGAGAAGCCATTCATTTTTACACATGCTTCTTTTATTGGATTTATCAAGCAATGTGATGTAGAGACCTCTTCGGCTTTGCTCCTGGACACACAAACACACGACACAAGAGACCCTTGTCTGATTCACTTCACCATTCAACCCGTAGCAGTAATGAGTGTCATTCATGCTTTATATGCTAACATTCAAAAATAAGTAATAGATCCCTAAATTGAAAAATATTTTTAACTGCACTCACTTCCTTCTGATTTTGAATTTGTCTTACTAATTCAGCAGTGAGTTTTCATTGAATTTGAGCAGTAAGGTCAGAAATTAAGTAGTCCACTCCAAACCCCTTTGCCAGGTGAGAACTTGAGGTAGAACCTTCCCATACTTTGTTCAATGATGTTTTGTTGTATTCCATGGGTAATAGCAATAGATTAGCTTCTTGCTTATCTAGTTTCTTTATTTTAGTGTATCCATATGAGCTTTTGAAGCTCTCCAGGGTTTCTTTCTAATTTTTCAGATCAAGGATACTTAGCAGCTGAAGCCCTTCCCAAAGTGCACATTTATGAAGACATGGGCTGTAGAGGTGGGGCATCCTCTACCCAGAGCAATCATTTTAACAACAATTAGGTTCATGGAGAGGCACTAGACAAACTGTCAAATAAATATTTATTTCTGCTTTCATAAATTATATACACATATATTTTCTCCTCTGCATCACAATTTTCTTCTGTTAGATGAAAGATTGCTACCATAATATGAATGTGTATGCATTTTATTTACAATGATAGAGGAGTAGAGTTCAAACAAGTAAGGTTATGAGTGTATCGAAAGAAATCATTTTAGTCTATGTTTTTTTTTTCTTAAAAATTTAGACAACATTGCATAGTTTTTCTGCATACCACACAAAGTACATACAGGTTGTGAGTATCAGTATGTATGGTCCCTTATCTAGTTCTAATTTTAGTGGTGGGAGAACATGATATTCATGTTATATATCTTCTTCCTGAATAGAAAAATTCATATATAAGGCTTGAACTTTTACAAAAGAGAGATTTATGGTGTTGTTGGATACATGCACTGATTTTCATCCCCTATGACAGCATGCAAGAGCTCCTTCTCTTCCTATTCTTACCAACAGTTGTTACTGTCTTTTAACAATAGCATATTAGCTGTGTTGGGCACTAAGTTTGCCTTTGCTTTGCATTTTCCTAATCACTAACGATGTTAAGCACTTTTGCGTGTCCATTGGGATTTATTTGTAGTCTTTTAAGAAATGTTTATTTGTATCTAGCCATCATTTTCATCAGTTTTTCATTTTAATTTATTACAGGGTGTGTGGGGTACCATAGATATTTTGGACATTATCCATATTCAAGATTGAGTTGGCAGATATGTTCTCCCATTTTCTAGGTTCCTCTAATTCAACTGATTGTGCTCATTGTTGCAAAACTGTTAATAGTTTGATGCAAACCCATTTACCAGATTTTGCTTTTGTTGCTAGTGGTTTTGAGTTTTATCTAAAAAAAATTCTTCTGTAATCAAATGTCACAATGCCTTTATTTTAGCATTTCAGATGTTAAATTTAAGTCTCTAATGTGCCTTGATATTATTTTTACATGGAAGGGGATGAGGATCCAGTGTCGCTCTTCTCATTGTAGATACCCACTTTCTTCACTCCTTGACAAAAAAAAATGTGTCTTGCTGACACATAAGTAGAAAATCTCTTGCCTATAAATGCATGTATGTTTCATTTATTTATTTTTTCGTAATCTCTGTATCATACAGCATTGGTCAATGTGATCTTTTTTGTGGGTTTTGATTTTTTTCTAATGCCACATTTTTAAAAATAACTGTAATTTTTTTGCTATGAGGCCTTCAAATCTGTTCTTTTGTTTAATATTGCTTTGGATACTTTGTTGTTTTTGATGATTGTTGTTGCCTTTTTGTACAAAAACTTTAAAGTAATTTATTAATTTTTATTTCTCTCTGTGTCTGTCTGTTTCTCTTTCTCCCTCTCTCTCACTCCCTCCTCCCCGTGTGTGTGTGTTTGTGTGGGGGGCACATTCACATGCTATGGTGCTCAAATGGAATTTGGAGAACATCTGCAGAAGTCAGTTATCTTCTTGCTTCATGTAAGTCCGGGGAATCTAACTCAGTTTATCAGGCAGTAAGTTCCTGTACACAATAAGGCATCTTTGTAGCCCAGTTCCATATAAACTTTATGACTGATTTCTTCTGTTATTTAAATAGTGCCTTAGCATTTGGATAGGAATTTTTGTTAAGTGAATAGATTGCTTTGGGTATCACAACATTCTAACATTCATGATTTTTCATTTCATGTACATACAATATTTTATTTGTATAATTCTCAATGCCTTTTTGGAGTGTTTAATAATTTTCATTTATAGAGATTATATCTTTTGTTGATTAAATTTACTCTTAAGTACTCTTGGAGTTGTGAAAACAAGCATTGTTGTCTTGATGGGGATTTTAGGGGAAAGCTACAAACTTTCCCTGTCTAGTGAACTGTCAGCTGTGGGTGTGTTACCATGATCCTTTAGTGTCAAAATGAATGTTCATTCTAGATACACACTTTTTATTATGAAAAGACATTGACTTTTGACAAGTATCCTTTTTCTGTATTTATTGAAATATTTATAAAGTTGATGCTCTTGCTTCTCTGAATATGTTTATTTACTTGCACATGCTTGAACTATCCATGTGTGCTAGAAGTAAATACTACTTGGTCAAGAACAGTCTTTTCAACATATTTCTAGGTCCAATTGATCAGTATTTTGTTGAGAACATTTTCACTTATGCCCATCAGAGATATTAACCTATAGCTTTGTGCTACACTCTCACATTTGGTATTGTGACCTGACCTCATTTGATGAGTTTGAAATAATTACCTTTACTTCAATTGTTTGGAACAGCTAGAGGAAAATAATTATTCTTTAACTACTTCATATTAGTTAGTGGTGCTTTAGTGAGTTCCTTGTAAGAGACTTAATGCACAAGTCAATCTTTTCTTTCTTTCTTGTTTTACGTCTATTTGTTAAATGTCCACTACTTCACATGCGGTCTATGTTGCCTAATTTGTTGGCACATAAATGTTCATAATTGTAAGTAAAATAATCTTTATTCTTCCTGTCACAACAGTTATACCATATCCTTTCATCTTTAATTTAGATCTCTCTCTCTTTCTCCCCTGTACTATAATTTAAAATGTGTTGAGTATGTTTGACTTTTCCAATGGTCCAATCCGTCTATATTTTATTAATGTTTTGGTTTTTTTCTGGCCCTGCTCTCATTTTCTTCTGTGTGCTCCCATAATGTCCTACTCATTTTGAGTTTCATTATTGACAAGTGTTCTTCTTCTCTATTTATTGAAATATTTATAGAGTTTATGCTCTTGCATACCTTTTTAGTTCTTTGAGGTCCAATGCTAATATGCTATGTTTTATATGTATATGTTTTTTGCTTATATACATGTCTGTGCATCACATGTGTGTCTGGTATCCTTGGAGATCAAAATAGGACCCTGAGTTCCCAGGAATGAAGTTAACACAAGGTTGTAAGCTACTGTGTGGGTTCTGCTAACTAAAGCTGGGTCCTATGAAAGAGTCACCATTGTTCCTAACTACTGAGCCATCTCTCCAGGCCTGTGTTAGATTTTTAACTTGAGACTTCTTTTAGATGCAGATATTTCTTCTTGCAAACAACCCACTTAGATCTGTTTTTGCTCCATTTCAATGCTTTTGTGGGCTGTATTTCCATTTCTTTCCAGGGACATTGTAATGTTTCTTCCTAACTGCAATGTTACTGAGTTTCCTCCTTTTTCTGATTTCTAGTTTCGTCCTGCTGAGACCTAAGACATGCTAGATGTGATTTCCATTGTCTTCAATGAGTTGGGGCTTTCATCCTGGCCTAACACATGATCTGTCTCTAAGAATTCCATGTGTGCTTAAAAAGAACACATATTTTGCAGCTGTTGCTAGGAATGTCTGTAAATATCTGTTGGGTACATTTGGTCTAGAGCTTAAATATGATGGCTCTCTGCAGACTTTGAGTGATCTGATCATTGTTAAGAATGGGATGTTGAAGTCCTCTCATATTACATTGCAGCCCATCTCTTCTTTCAGACTTATTAACATTTGCCTTATGCAGTTCTTCAGCATAGAGTACATATGGATTTATAATTGTTCTACTCTGTTCTTGAATTTATCATTATATAATGATCTTACTTGTTTCTTTTTATTGTTTCCAACAATGAGTTCATCTTATCAGATGTGAGGATAGCTTCTATGAGGTCCATTTTCCTGGTGTATTGTTTTTGTACTTTTCATTTTTACTGTGTTTTTCAAAGCAAGGGTTTCTTTAAACCTATTTCTCTGTAAACAGAGTGATCCATCTCTCTCACAAGGAATTGTGGACTCAACGGCTTCAAATTAGTACATATATCTAATTCCTCACAAGGTACTTGACCGAAACTGTAGGATTTATGCTTATTCAGTGATGGTTTGAGGGACAAAACATGCATAGTTAGATGTTGAACTAATGAACATGCCAAATTAAATGAAACAAAATAAACTTCTTTTATCAGGTTAAAATGTAAGTTTATTTTGTATACTGATAATTTTTTTCTCCATTTGTTCATTGATGATCTGTTGGGCAAATTATAATCAAGGAGGTGAAAATTTTGTCTGCATTACTTCTTGTGAAACTTGCTCAATTTTCTTACCCAAACCTGCTCTACGAAATCTGAAGTATGTGGGAGAGAAGTGTGTTAGCACTTTGAAATGACCCCAATTAATAAACTTGACAATTGCTTCAACAGATGCAAGCAAAAGTGGAAAAGGTCCGTTCTTAAGTGGCACTTCTGAGAAGTGGGAACACATAATGGAAAACATAATCACACAAATCACTTATGAAAAAAAATCATCTTGAAAACTAGTCCTACACAAACAAGTTAGATGTAAAAATTCTGTGGTTTTTACAGTGTCCATAGGAGTCAACTCCAGAGTGTAATATGATTCAGCCCTGTGTTTGGCAGACAGAGTTGGTGAGCAGGTGCTGTGAACGAAGCCTGATGAATAAGAAAACCAAGTTCAGATATAATGGTCCTCACATGAGTTAAAGCAAAAGGAATAAGCTGTAAGACATCTCTTGGTCTAACTTCAAAGATATCTCAAGTTAGAAGACACAATAAAAAGAAAGATTCAAATTCAATGCTTTGATACTTAGCTTACTGATTTCTTCACCGTTCCTATTGAGTTCCAAAGTAGGCAACAGAATGCTTTCTACAATGGTTTTATATCTCAGTGAGTAACATGACTCTTCCTAACACCACACTAACGACGCAAAAACATCATAGATAAAGGGATCTTTTTGCACTAACAATCTTATCGTAGCCCCAAACGTGGATTTACTATACTATATCAGTATTTACTATACTATATCAGGACCCCTGTACTTTAAGACTCAGACTGTAGAATCAAGTCCTATAAACAATGAAAATGTTAACTCAATTCATTAATGCAGGGAACACTCACAGATTTCCACCTTGGAAGAACAGATTCTGTTGTTCCTTTAATAGAACTCTGCTGGAAATCAAACACATTATTTTTTATTCTGGAGAGTGATCACTGTGTCTTGTTTAATTCTACCCTAACAAATGTCAGCACTAATGTATTACAGATTATTCAGTCAATTTGATGGTTCCAGGTGAAAGAAAGGAACACAAATCTCTTCTTTTAGTGTAAAAAGGGTCAGCAGGATGACTTCCTCTGCAGGAGCTGAGGCTTGACATGAATCAATCAAGAAGGCTCAATTTTACAGTTATAGTGCCTAATGCCTAAACATGAGCGTACGGGTGGAAATTAGCACCCGATTATGAGCATACATGATCTTCCCCTGGAAGACAATAATATTGGCATTAAGCTTCTCAAGAGGGAAGATGCTGCTGGTTTTTAATATGTCTTAAATTATGTCAGGAAAAACACTGGAACATCACACAAAAGCCACAGTCAGTGTCTATTGCTATCTCATAAAGCTGGAGATCTTTACAACAATATTGACACAGGAGCAGGCAAGCAAATGTCAGCCAATATAACATATGAAATACTTAACGTAACCAATTTTCACCTGTCAATCAGCAGGGAATAATGACTGATGCAAGGAATCAATACTCCACAATTGAATTCCAGCTCACAAACTTGTTTCGTTCTGTGCTATAAAAGACTGTCAAATGTCACACCCCAAGAGATGCAACAGGATTCCACAGATTTATTTATTTCAAGCTCTGAAGTCTATTAGCAACAGTGCCCCTTTGCTGTTGGAAATAGAGCTTCGAGGACATTAATTTCAGATATGACAACATGCTTTTCTGACAAATTAATGATAGACCTTCCTTAGTCTCATATTTATTTATTTTCCTAACATGAAGTACAATCACACTCAACCAATTCTTTGAATTTCAGAAAACAAATATTTGACATAATTTGTCAAATAAACTGTTCGCCTAACCATCTATTTTTAACCAAGTTGTCCTATCCATGAGAATAAATGGACAAAGCTTGAGCTTCTACTAACTCTGAACTTTAGCTATATGCAGATGCCTGACAGCAAATTATCTACAGGTTTGTCTTCAGAAAACAATGGGAAACCTCTCTCTATAAAATGATAAACTTTTCAGGAAATTAATTGAATGAAAATGGTGATGCTACTCAGAATGTAGGGGACTGATTTTAGCTTTGTGCATGACTGTTTTGAAGTGACAGACTGACTGGAAATACATTTTAAAATGTCAATATCATATTAAAATACCATTTTAAAATATTAACTTGTATATAATTTATTAAATGGATCTATGCTTCTCATAATTTGTGAGAAGATAAACTAGAATCATTGTGTAATTACTCTTGAGAGAGATATTTCATCTTATCACCCTTATTATTTTTTATATTAATATTTTCCCTAACTAAAGAAGAAAGCCATTAAAAATTAATGTGTATTTGTGTGTGTGTGTGTGTGTGTGTGTGTGTGTATGTGTATGTGTATGTGTGTGTGTATGTGTAAAATACATAGTAGTAGCTAACCTCCTACCACAGTCTTTTTCTCTTTCAGGTGGAGGAAAATACACATCATACTATACTTTCTCAAAACAAAAGGAAACAGGGAGATTCAAATGCGTACAGCAGAAGTATGGAAGCTTTGAGCCACACTTGAGGCCTCTGAGATCAGAGGAAAGTCAAAGCTTACTTCTCTGTGGCAGGAACTCACAGAGGCTCCTACCTGCTCAATGAGCTCAGCAACTCCAGGACCCTTAACTGGTCAAAACTTTGCCCATGTGTCTTTAGTAGGGCATAGAACAATATTGTACAGAGACTGAGCTAATGCCTAGAGCAGATTTTAAGACAATTGTCACTGTAATGTTGGTCTGTCTGAGGATTAAAGATTTAAAGGGAAAGTATTCATTGAAATGCACTTGCTAGAAAGTGTAGCTGATACACAAATAAAGCCCATGGAGAGTCTGATGTTTGTTTACAAGTAGACCATCAAAACAACATGTGCACTGTTTATTAACAGGGATAAAAGACTCCTAATGCCGAGTTACTCATGTGGTTGAGTGGGCTGATTAAACCCAGAGAGAGAAGCTTGGCAGATTCTGTACCCTTCATTTGTTCTTCACTGAAGATGATAACATCAAACTGTAAAAGCCGAGATTGGAAAGCCACCAGTGTGCTATCTAATTCCAGCTGCCAAAGCCAGCAGTGCTCACAGGTGACTTTAGGAAGGGATAAGATTATAGGTCACAAGAGCTTCTTTATTTCCCACCTGTAGCTTCTAACAACATTTTATTAAGGATTTTCCCCATCTACTCTCTTTGACCTATCGGGGTTGAAATCGTAAAAGCTGTTACAGGACCCTGACCAAAATGGAATTACCATAGATTAGTGATTCTAAAGTGATGTTCCTTTCATTAGAACCCTATTATAAATGGTTACTGATATTTTTACAATGCCTCAAAGATAAACATTATATATTATTATGTAAATAGAAAGGGAGCCCTTAATACACTTAAATATTTAGAGCTCCATGTTTGCCTCAGAGAAAATCCATGCCAAGCAATTGTTATTTGAGGGTTTAATGTCAGTTTGTAAAACAAACATGTTAGAGAGTGGCCCACAAACAACTTCTTGGCCTAGGCTTTCTTCCTATCCTGTTAAGGTGGTTTCTTAACCTCTCACTAGCTCACCTGTTCTCCAACTTCAAAACTGAAGGGAGGATTCTTAAGCGCACATATAGTATACACACTTATTGGAGGATATAAATTCGCACTCACTGTCAAGGATCATTTTTGAGATGAGTTGTATGATTTCTTGCCTGGATAGTTTTGAAGAGTAATGGGATGATATTCGTGAGGCACTTAGAGAATAAGGAAAGGAGCTAAGTACCCAGGTCATCCTGAATCTTCTCTCAGAGACATACTTTAACTGATCTATGTAAACATGAGAGTACAAGGACTCCCTGCCCATTACACTGCCTGGGTGAAAATTATAAAACACACACGGTCATTGGAATGTCTGGGGTTCAGTTTCATATTTTCATAATGTTTTATGCCCAGCCAATGCTGCCTTTTTCTTTCCTCTTCATTTGAAGAGACTAAATATATTTTGCAGACACTGTGTCATGAACCCTAAATCAGCTTAGCTCCAGATCAAGTTTGAGGATCTCAAGAATTTTGTGTCTCTTAGGTTTCATCCCTAAACCTGTTGATTCAAAGAACTAGTTCGATTAGGCAAATCGATTATGGATCCCACTATATAACACTTTCCTGTTATTCAAATTTGGAAAAAAAAATCAGGTTTTATTTTTCCCATAGTCAGATGGGGTACTGGAGAACACTTTAACAATAATTGTGTTTACATGACACAGATCAGAGAAGAGTCAATATGGCATTTTCAGTTGTCATAATGACAAACTGAATTGCCTGCAGAGCTGATTTAGTCGATCGCAGAAGGGTGAGTAGATGTGACTGCCAGAGTGGCCACAAAGATGGTGTTATCCAGTAGATATGACATGTTTTCTTATCAGCAAAATAGCTAATGTGCTGTTTGTATCAAGGAATATTTCTTTCATCTTCAGTTGTTCTTCTGGACATGAGTCCTCTAAGGATAACAAAGAAACATATATTCCTTATAGTTTGTAATTATTAAAATGAGATTGCTGGAGAAACCTTCAAAATGATCTCAGACTGCTTCTCTTTTCAAAATTTGGACTCCATGTCAATTAATTTTAAAGCTCATAGGTGTTCCTAGTGGGATAAATAATAGCGGTAATGAAATACATGGATCTTGGTCTGCACTCTACTCTGAATGGAGCTGGAGTTGGTTCCATTTCCTGTGCATGTTCTAAGGTCAGATGAGTCTGCACCTTGTTTGTATGCATGACCAGCATAACCTGGGAGGTACAGACTGATAAAAAGCTCATATAGAAAAATCAAAAATTACCATCTATGAATTTATCAATATAAACTAGCAGCACATGGACACACAGGTGCATCTAAACTATCCTTGAGAAATCAGGGCAGCAAGCTTATAAAAATACCAGGCTAAATAATGATACAATGTGCCTGGACCATATAATGTGGAAGAAACTAGCCTTGGAGAGCAGCACCAGCCATTTGCCTATCAAAGAGCAGGTTGTGTTATGTATCGTTATTGATACACAGGCACTATTCTCTGACTATTACAGAGCCACTTCTGCCTTAAAATCATATCTCCATTCTCTTAGATCTTCTGTGCCTTGAGCCAATTCTGGCCAGAACCAGCCCTGAGCCTGGGCAGCTTTGTTAATATTTACCCACTTTTGTCTTTGGTAGGACAAATTTATTTTTTTTAAGTTCAGTCATTCTCTGTCTCTCTCTCTCTCTCTCTCTCTCTCTCTCTCTCTCTCTCTACACACACACATAGCATTTATTAAAATATAATGTGTGATTTGAGAGTTAATATTACTGTGAAAGAAATAAAATGATATAGTCTGTGTTTATGAATGGCCACCAGTGCCATATAAAGTCAGGATTACTCCCTGCCATAAAGGCAACAAAGAAGTGGGCATTCTATGTATATTATTATTCTCTGCATGTAGTGTTATTAAGAAGACGAATTTTACCATAATCATTTTGGTCAAGGTATAATGAATAAACTGATATATCTATATCCATAGGAAAAGGGAACTTTGGGCACGAGTAGAATTGATACCAGGTGACTTACAGCCCTTAGAAGGAAATAGCACCTTGTGTACCTCATCTCAGACTTCCAACCAAAGAGCTAAGGGTGAGAGAGGTAATGTATTTCTGTTCAAGTTACCAAGTCTGTCCTCTGCTGTGGCAGCCGAAAACACTTTTGTGTATGTACAACTTGTATTTCCAATAATTATAGGCCAATATATATCATCCAACTATCATTGCCTTCCCTTAAGATATAAGGACAAAGGATGAAATCACAGAAGGATCTCTGAGCATCTAGAATGTTGTCTCTTCTGCTGTTGGGATGAAAAAAATGGCCACAGTTGTGTTTGGGAATCTGATATGAGATCTGTTTTGGTGCTCTCAGTATTGTGCTAAGTGCAGTGTTACATATGCTTCTACAGTTTGAGATCATTATGGAAACATTTCGCTGTCAGCTGCTTCATCAATAATACAAAAAAAAAACCCCACCATATTACCAATAAAATCCAGTGACAGATCTGAATGAGTGCACTCAATAGCTTGCAATGGATGCAACACCTGAGTTGAAGAAGTTATACCACCAGGCAGTGGTGGCACTCGCCTTTAATCCCAGCACTTGGGAGGCAGAGGCAGGTGGATTTCTGAGTTAGAGGCCAGCCTGGTCTACAGAGTGAGTTCCAGGACAGCCAGGGCTACAAACAAAACAAAACAAAACAAAACAAAAACAAAACAAAACAAAAACAAAACAAAACAAAACAAAAAAGCCACCAAACCAAACCAACCAGACAAACAAAGAAGCTGTATGCCATGTGAGCCAGAATTGCTTAAGCCAAGACAGAGCAGAAGCCTCGAGCTTGTGTCTAATAGGGCTCATCTGACCATTAAGTACCCAAATCAATGTCTTTGAGATTAAACTACTCTTCCCTGAAACATTTTCCTTTTCAATACTAAATATGCAAATTAAGGCGAATCAGAGCCCCTAAAACGTAGCGACTATCATAGATGAAAGGAATGTTTTTGGTTGGTATTTTGTCAGTTTTACAGAGAAATTGGCATAAACAGAGTGTTACTTAATACACTCAGTTCTGTCATATTGGATTATTGTATTGAGATCATTACTAAACAGTCAGACCTCCCAACTCATGTATACATAATTAGATGCTAGAAAAAGTATGAAATTTACTTTTGCAGACATGTGTTTTTCAACTTCTTTCAATTTATTTTCTCTCAGCTTTTCACCCCTCTCTCTTGCTGCCCGTGTGTCTCTCATTTCTAAAGAGTTCTCTTGGATAAAATAATGTAGTCCAGCCTTCTGATTGGTAGCCTGACATAAGTATTTTCCAAATAAAACTTCCTGTCTTGTACTGAGCATGCAATATATATTGGTCTGAAAAATGATATTTTCCACTCTCTTTACAATGCCAAAAGTAGCCTACTCACTTTATTAAAAGATAATATTAAAAGGTTATATAAAGGCAAAAGATTAAATCATTTAAAATAAAAATAAGGGCTCTTTACAGTTGGATTCTTGTCTGCATTTTATAAAACTAAAATGAGTTTATTTTGCTAAGTCAAGCAGCAGGGAGGAGGAAATACTTCTCGTTTACAGGCATGTACCTCTAAAATCATTGTCCAGGAATTTTCCAGCACAGGCATTTTTATTCTACTGAGACCAAAAATATGCAGATAAAAATCAAGATAATGCAGCAAAGATTCCACAAATGTAACCAAGTTTTACATACAGGGGGAAGGGGGCAGCTAACCCATGGATTTAGTACAACGTTTGAAAAATATAACCTCATAAAACGGTCAATCAGAAGCCAGAGAGGACTGCACTTAGGATCAGACCCTGACAAATGTTCTGTGCGGGTGGCAGTCAAAGTATGCCACACTTTCTGCAGGCTAAGGGGGTTTGCAGGAGTCATTTCATTTCTTTCTTTTTTTTTTTCTTTTTTGTCGTAACTCATGATTCTACACAATGTTCCAAGTAATGTTACTTACTTACTCTATTAAGTCTGAAATGTTTAAATCAGGAATGAGACCTAATTAGAACACAATTCCAGCCATTCAAGACTGAGCATCAGGTTCTACAGGGTACTCGGAACACTTTGCCAGCCAGTCATGGATTGAGCATCAGGTTCAGCCACTCATGGATCGAGAATCAGGTTCTACAGGGTACTAGGAACACTTCGCCAGCCTAATGCTTTCCTAATTTACTAGAACCAGAGTTGCCATTTAAATCAATGAGCCTCATTTTGAAATGTCTCATTTCACAAAGATCAATGGATCATTTGGCAAATACTTCAGTCAGTCTCGAACTCAGGTAGGCTCTGCCGACAGTAATAAGACAACTTTGATCATCTGTGTTTCTCTGTTTGGCTTCTCGAAAATGTATTTGAGTTAATTTACAACATAACATTTTACTGTCTCTAGTATTTTATTAACCATCTACACTTTTAAAGTGAAATCTGTTGTATGAATTACATATTACATCTCATTTAAGGCAGTCATAATTCATTCATGAGGAGGCATCAAATTTGATAGGAACACTCAAATTTGTTCACTTCAAATCATTTTTTAGAAATATTACAGTAAGATCAATAGCATTTATCTTCATTAGTTTTCATATTAACATGTTAAATATCTTAATTATTGAAGAAACATTCTAAATTGTAGATAGAATGATAGTATCACATTTGTTTCTTTTGGCTGAAACAATTGTAATGACATTTAAGACCAAAGAATCTTAGACTTTTAGATTAATGGAGTCAGGACATTTTATTTTAAAAAGTGCAGAGCTGTGTTACATAGTCAGACTCTATGTCAAAAAAAATGTAGAGGTTTTTGATTATCCAAGAATAATGGAGGTTTTATGATGTTTTACTTTGATAAATAGGAATATCATTTCCTAAAATATATAGTAAGTGCTGAAGAAGTGGTCGGGTGCCTATGTTCATCACTGCCTTTTCATGACTGGAGCTCAGTTCCCAGCACTCATAAGGCAGCTCCCAAGCTTCTTATTCCATTCCAATCCATTCCAAGGTGTTATGAACCCTTCATTAACCTCTGTAGTCATGGAACACAAGTGGTGCATAGACAAACAGGCAGGAAAGACAACCATGTATGTGATTTAAAAATAAGTAAGCAGCTAAGAAAGCCTGTGTAAAATTTTGGCGATTTATGTACACCTAGAGCTTGAGAGAGCTTCAAGAGACCCCTTTTCACACTGTCCTTTGCCAGCCTGCATTTACAAAGCTATTCAAGTTAAGTTCTTTCACAGGTGTGCTTGTGAACCTGTGACTGTTAGGCAGGCTGTTGCTTGAGAGAGATCATATAAGGCTCTGAGGGCTGGACTGGAGATAATGCCAGAAAGCTAAATGTATTTACCTTTATTGGAGCCTTGGGTTTTGGAAAACAAGAAAAAAAAAAACGGTATTTTCCACCAGGGACAAAATGTGGCTAGACAGTGTTGGAAAACTATCAGAGTTATTTGAGTTAAAAAAAAAAAAACTTTAGGTGATAATGACTCTGTGTGTATCTATTACAGACGAGAAATATAACATAATTTCTCTGATTTCAATCATCAAGAAAAAACAAGAAAGCATTTTGAATAGTTTCTTATGGAAAGAGCAAGATGCACATAATTTTATTTTTTCCTGCGTTATCTTTATTTTGTGTCAGAAATAAAAACAATAGGAGTATGAAAAAGAATGTTTTGACACATACACATTATTGTAACATATTGCACTAAATAATGCTAAGATGAAGCAATGAACTATGATTTAAGAATTAATGAAATGAGTTAACACCCTGGTAACAGCTGAAGTCCTAATCTAGACCCCTTAGTGCAAGAATATTATGTGATATTTTCATCAGTTTGAAATGATATTAAGGCACACAATTAATTAAATCAGTAAAATATGACACTTTAGGATTCTGTCTCAACTCCGGGACCCTGACAAAGCATGCTATGAAGGTTTCCCTTTTCAGCTTTAACAGGGCTCTGATACAGTGGTTGCAGCAGAGGCAGAGAGGGAGGTCAGCTTTTCAACTTACACCAAACCTTACTTCTGTGGGTCTCATTCAAATCCTTAACTTTTTTTTTCCCTCAGTGCAGCATTAAGTAGCAGACAAATTAATCCCATGGAAAGACTTTTTATTTTCAAATTAATATTCAGCTCTTACAACTGTGAGAAGACAAGACACCACCTTGAAGAACTGATTAGAATACAAATAAATACTTGAAGTTGAGTTTGAAAGAACTGTCTAACATGCAAGGGTCATAGTCGTAAATGCCCCAGACACAACTCGCATGAGCGATGTGTGCCCAGAACAGAGCTGTGACTAAGAAACTTTCCATTGTCTTCTGATTTTAAGCACGGGAAGAAGCTACTGGGGGTATTTTAGAATGCATTTTGTAATGTCTTTTTTTTAAAAAATAGTTTCTGGAGCTATAAGGAAAAAAATACAGGTGCATGGTATTAAGTAAGCACCGTTCCAGAGTCTTCCCATGCCAGTAGAAAAAAAAAAAAGCACTTTATAAACTCTGAAGCTCATTAACCTCCACAGAGGACCAGAGAGCTTGGTGGCAAATGTTACTCTCTTCAGTTCATAGATGGATGAACTGTAGCACGGAGAGGTTAAGTGATTTTTCCAAATTGGCAAAGCGAGTCACGGCATGAAGGGAGGTCACACAGGATTCTTGACGCTGCTCCACTCGGGGCTCTACTCTCTGAACCAAATGATTTATTAAATAAACTCCTATTGATTATAATTTGCTGGATCATGTCACTCAGCATTTGTCGAAATGATTTGCTCAGGATGTAGTTATAGTATTAAATCTATATCTATATCTGTACAAAAAAAGGGGAACTGATTATTTTACTCAGACGGACTGCTCATTTTGGATGACTGCTATTGAATTAATGGCAAATCTGATTTTTGCAGTGACAAAGCAATAAAAATGTGAATATTTAGACATCATTCATAGTTTGGGTTCGGCAAAAAGGAAGATGACCACTGTGGATTTAATGTGCCTTCCTTGAGCGAATTTTCAAGAAAGCTGAGAGTGAAAATGATTGTATACTTTTCCTTCAGAACTCTAATGCAAACTCATAAGTATACCTAATTTTTCTTTAAACCAATAGTATAAAAGGTCTATTCAAAATACTTGCTATAATCTTGTTAAATTAGGTTATAGGTATATAGTTTCCATTCATTATTTTTATGTCCTGTTGCAATTTTAAGTTCCATTTATATATTAAGATAAATAAATAATTGGTAGTCCAAGAATATATAAATGTTAATATTCAAAATAAAAGGAAACAGTAAAAATAAATATTTAAAAATGTACATAAATTCAGTATACTGTATCCAATGATCCACTGATATGTTCAAACTAGAAAGTGTTAAAGATGCTCTAGTGCATAAGCTGGGTAGTGTGATAAAGTAAATAGTGGAACCATTGTTCAGTATGGACCACTGTATCTTTATAATGTTTGGGGAGTTTTGGATATTATTCATGTGGTTTCGGACAGCATCGGGCTGTGAAAAAAATCCCAACAACCTTACTGATTTGATTAATGTGAGATTCTTGGTGGTTTAGTTGTCACTAAAAGAACTAAAATAAATAGGGGGAACGGAAGAAGAGTGGATGAAGGGGAGAGTATAGGTGGGGAAGTTGGATGAACCACCAGTTATTGCTAGACAGAAGGAGAACCTGATGAAACTATTCTTATCACCCTTCTGTTCTTGATGTGATCACTTTAAACACTGCTATAAGGATAGATCACTCACAGTTTGTAAGTATTTGTGTGTGTGTGTGTGTGTGTGTGTGTGTGTGTGTGTGTGTGTGTGTATGCTCTGGTGCCATAGCACCCATTAGAAGTCTCAAGGACAACTTGAAGAAGTCAATCCTTTCTGCTATGTGGGTTACGGAGATTGAACCTGGTTATTTGCTTTGGCAGCAAGTGTCTCTACCCATTGAACTCCTGCATTGACAGTCATAGCCAAACTTGCCAACTCACTAATGTAGAATTCATCTGTGCTCTAAAGCTACACATTTACACCTGCACAGCGTGAGCCCTGTAAGTGTGGGGGAATAGTATGTTTGCTCTGCTTATTTTCATTTCTCTACTTCTGTGGCCTCTATATGCCAATCAGATTCTCAGGCCACAGAAGTACTGGATGAAGGGGGTAGGGGGAAGGTTATCCCATAGGTCTGGAGATCTATTATTAAAGAACAGTATTACAAACTACTTTGTGTTTATACTATATTGTGCAAATATGAATGAGATGGAGTTTTGTGCATTCTCTGAGAATGCTCCCCATGTTTATACATTTTAAGATAGATTAAATCTTTGGGGAACAAAACCAAGGATAGGTGAAGGGCTCTTTTGTGAGCTTGTTTTATTGTTTGTTTCCTAGGCCCTCAGTATTGATATTTGATTAATGGTTAGTAATGACAGCAAGATATCTACTGCAGGAGATACTGCAGAAGAAAATCCTTGAAATTTCACAGTTGTAACCTCCTTTCAGCATCCCTCAAAATCTCTTATGTATGCCTTTTGAGTTATAAGTGGCTCGTTTCTTTTCATTTAAGAAAAAATTATTGCAAATTTTAGCATTCTTGTCAGAACTCCTAAAAAGAAGAATGTGACCAGTGTGTGCCAAAGCACACCAATTTAACATTTCAAAGGGCTTATTTTGTAAGCAGCTAGAAAGAGGTTAGGACAGAAGGGCTGCAACTTTTGAAGAGAGAGATTGGCTATGAAGACATCCTCGTCATTTTTTTCCCATTGGAGTTATTTTTATGTTCTGTTTTCAGACTCAAAGCCTTTCTCTAATTTATGATATTCTCAAAATTGCTACACCATTCAAAGTTTCTTTTTAATGCTTTAATTCGCACAGATGACACTATCTGGATCTGTGCCACTCAGTGATTATCCCCCCCAAAGCCAATGAACTGAATGTGCTAGAGCATCCATGTTACTTTGTGCTGTGGCTTGAATGCCATTCTAGAGAATGCTTCAAGTTCTGACTTCCCAGCTGGCAGTGATATATTGTCAGGCTATGGCAACTGTAGGGAATAGGGCACAAGTGCAAGTAGGTTATTAGATACAGTCTGATGAAGGTGATAGCACAGACCTGGTCCTGATGCTCTTTCTACCTCTTGGTCCTTCGCCATGTGAATAATCGCTACCTCATGCTCATACTACCATGAATGAGCTGCTTGGTCATGACCTGAATTAAACAAAGAATGAGCTCTTTGAAACCGCGTGTCAAACAAGTCTTTTCTACAATAAATGGTTTCTGCCCATTGTTTTGTTGCAGGGATGCAAAAGTTACTACTACATTCTACGTCCACAGTTGCCTGTATCTTTGTGGCTTTTCCCAGCATTGTAATCTCAACACAATAATATGTAATGAAGAGTTCCTTCTTGAAACAACGCTGATGTGCATCCAGCACCACCACACTGTCTAATTGGCACTGTTTTAGCACAAACCTGTCTTTCTTTATTTGTCCACAACTTCATTATTTTTGTCAAGTCATAGTATTTTAGATCTTAGGGAAAACAATTCTCCCCTACTTTTAGCTTCTAGACTGATAAGAAGGTGAGCTATATATTTACAGTATTTCATTTCTTTTTTTAAAATTTTATTTAATTTTTCTGGTTTACACTCCAGATTTTATCTCCCTCCCAGTCCACCTCTGACTGTTCCATATCCCATACCTCCTCCACCCAACCCAATCTCCCTGAGGATATCCCCCACCCCATCTCACCCCACCAGACCTTCCCACTCCCTGGGGCCTCCAGCCTCTTGAGAGTTCTACTGTAGGGCATTTCATCTAAGGTCCCTCCCTTTGAGTCCTGAGATTCTCCCACCACCCAGGTCTCTGGTACATTCTGGAGGGTCCCCCACCTCTTATTTCCCAAGGTTGCCTGTTTCCATTCTTTCTGCTGGCCCTCAGGGATTCAGTCCTGTTCCCCCACCCAATACCTGATCATATTTACCTCTTCCCCTCTCTGTCCCCTTTCCTACCTTGGTCCCTTCCTCCCTCCCCATATAGGTATGGGCAGCGAGCATCTCTGACTTCTAGACAAGGAAGCCTATAACCTTCATGACATGATGGCAACATGTTGACTAAAGGTTAAATTCTTCATCAGAGTGCAGATGATGTGACAGCCAATTTTAACATCTTAGAGACTTAGCAGAAAACTTTCAGAGACTCCTTTGTGTGATTCATCAAATCAATATATCTTAAAGGCCAACAATATTGATTCTTGAAGGATTAAATAACTGAACTTTTGCCTCAGGTACAATTAAGGATGAGAGTGTAACTATCAGGCTGAGCTGGGATCTGGGATAAGATATTAATTTTCTCTGCTACTTATTTTACTTTCCAATCAGAAGGAACTCAAGGTTGTAGAGTTCCAAATCCAGCGCACACTGATGTAAGGGGCCTGGTGGACTCTACAGACAACACTCATGAGACTAACTCTACAGGAAAGTAGAAAACACTTGGGCTGTAGCATTTGGATGTTGACACTATTAAGGTCTAGATTGAAAGGTTAATATTGTAAATAATTTTGTCTTTAGTCACCAAGAATGAAATATAAAAGCTCCTGACATTCAATATTTAAATTGCCTACAAATATCTCTTAATTTTTCTTTTCAAAAGTATCTCCCTGCTTTGAATTCCACGCATTTTTAGAGGACCAGCTCAGTCTCTGCCCAACAGTTTGCATTCCATATGAACAAATACCCAATCAATGCAAGTTCCACATCACAAATAGTCACAGATGAACACATGGCCCCCAATATCTAATCACATGAGCGGCAATAGCTTCTTCTAATGTTCTTGGCACTCAAGAGGAATTCAAAGCTAGAGGTATTTTTTTCAGTCATTTACAGAAAAGTGTGCTTGAAATAAATTCAGCAAAGGAAATCAAAACTGAAGAACTGAGAAACACAGAAAGCTCAAGGACCAAGGCTGCTGCACTGAGTGAGCCTCACTGGAAGATGCTTATGCAGGGAATCTAATGAGCCACAGTTGAAGACAGCTCTCTAATGGAACTGTGCTGCTACAAGTGAATAAGACAAAAGTTCTTTTCATTTCAGATTCTCACCCAGGACTCAGGAGTATATTCTCTGTAAGTTGAAAAGTAAAGAAATCAAACGGCATAAATGTAAAGCAAAAGCTTGCATAGTGTGCATTTGAATTAGGCTAAATTCTTATACTAAGTTTATGAGTAAAAATGTTCTCAAGCTTTCAGATATATGCTTAAAATAGAAATTGTATATTAGCAAAATAAAATTTTAGAAATAAAAGCCTTTATTCCCTAGCCCAATAATCAAAATAATCAAACACAGTAAGTAAGACATAAAGACAGGAGCAGTCGGGGAGGAACTTTTCTAACCTATAGCACTGACGAAGGGTTCTGGAAGCTCTATCGGTATTGGCTGGCTTTCATAATAATACTGGATGTCTCTGTGTAGACATGCAGGAGAAACAAGTGAGCTACACTCTTACTCAGCTATTCGCCCTGAAAGTTAAAAATATTCACTTCCATGGCAATTTATGCTCTTAATGCAATAGTAGCAAGGGGGTCTCTGGTAACACGCAATCACGTACTGACTGGATTTTATGCATGTTCCACAGGACAGAAACCACGACTGAGAATATCATCAGACTAAAACCCCATAGGTGCCTAGATCTGAGGTCCTAGGACAGAACTTAAAGTTATTATTTTGCTAAAAGCATATAGCAATAAACTGTACCAGAATTCTTACCTTACTCCCATGTACTGGAGCATCTTCAAACTCTCATTAGAGCGTTTTTGCCTTTTATGTACTGGTTAATACAGAGAGCAGCCACTGTTTAGCATGCAGAGAGTCTGAGATGATGGTGTGCTCAGCTCTAAATGGAAAAATCTATATTATAGTTTCTCTGCTGCTGGACTCAAGAATCATCACTGAAGAGGGAGTCGAAATATTGAAAGATCCAGAAGGTAGTGAGTATCTGCAGAACAGTAGTAGTTACTAAGTGACAGGGCCACCACATGAGCATCCAGTGGTTAAGACCACATTCCCAAGACTTGCATAAGACCAAGTCCTTCAAAATCCTAACAAGAATAAGGAATGGCCATATGAAGTCCCAGCAACATCTGAGGAACTCTTAGCAACTGATAGCTGCCAAGACAGAGTGAAGCAGTTTTCTTCAACTCTATGTTTGTGGAGAGTCTACCATGCTCCAGTACATAGTCTCCCTCAAGGGCACAAACAGGATGCAATAAGTGAAATCTGATTTTTCTTTTTTAAATAGAGCAAGTAAAATTGGGAAGGAAAATGGAAGTATAGGAGAAAAGTGAAAAGGGATTAGACTTAGTCAAACCACACTATATGCATGCGTGAGATACTCGAACAATAAAAAGGAGATAATTTAAAACACAGAAGCAACACAAAACAGAAGTTTACAGCAGACTTATGTGACAACAGAAATTATGGAAATAAATACAGTTTATATGCTCAGCTAAGCCAAATAATAAGCTAAGATGCTAAAAGGAGTTATCTTTGGTGGTGAAATTATTGTTTTTCTTTATAGTGAAATTTGTTTTAAAAATATTTTATAACCATATTATTTTTTATCAATGGTTATAATTACTTTGTCATCAGAATTTTTTTTAAGAACATGAGATGAAGTGAGACTAATTTAGATTGTAGGGCAAAGAAACTAAAGGTATAGGGAAGTTGAGATAAACTTAAGGGCTTAAAGTAAGATCTTAGAGATATACAAAAGGCATACACCTTTTCTAGGATGAGAATCTGAAGGTTATCTTTCCTGGATTTTCAGCCCCATTTCCCAATTTAAAGATTGTTTTCCATAGGAGAAGAATTTAGGTGTTAAAAAAAAAACCATGGTAGGTTCCAATAAAGTCTCTATTAAATTTGAATGTGTCTTTCTTTTGCTGTTTATTTTCTGATGTTACAGTACTAAACATAAGTATTCAATGGACAAGCACCCATTTGGAAACTAATACAGCAAAGTAATATAGAAAGCCTTAAGCACAATATGATTTGGCATATTGAGTGGGTGATGTGAGCCATTTTAGGGGGCATTGCTTTTCCTACTAATTTATGCTCTTTGTTTTTTTGGTGGTGAGAGTAAATATTTTTATGCTGGATTTTTGGAGAAAAATGTGCCTGCCTGGCCTTTGTTGGTACATCTGCAAAAAAAGTTAAATGATCAGAACTAAAACCAAAGCCTCTTTTACATGAAACATTACGATTAGGTAACCCATCAAATGCTTGAGCCATGTTTTACCAGGAACAATATCCATTAGCACGATTCAGTGTCTTAAATTATTTTACTTTGTGCCATTGTAGGAGGAGAGAAATCTCGTGGAGGTTCAAGACTGTTCACATAGACTACCTTTTGCCTAAAGCTGTTAGTCCCACAGGATGTAGGATTTTGTTTGTTTTGTCAACTGGACACAGACCTACACATATCAGGGAAGGGAGAATAACAGTTAGGAATGTATCTCCATTGGGTTGTCCGGTGACCATCGTGGTGTGATATTTTCTTGATTGATGATTGATGTGGGAGGGCCCCGCCCTGTGTAAAGAGCACCACTCCTGGACAAGAAATCCTGGGCTGTATAAAGAAACAGGCTAAGCAAGCCATGGAGAATAATTCAGGAAGCAGCAGTCTGTCATCGCCTCTGCTTCTGACACCGCCTCTGGTTCCTGCCTTGAGCTTCAGGCCTGGCTTGTCTCCATGATGAGCCTGTAAGCTGAATGAACGCTTTTCTCCCCAGAGTTGCTTTTTTGTTCATGGTGTTTCTCTCAGACACGGAAAATTAACTGGGATACAGGCCAAGCAGCCTCTTCTCCATCTTTATTATATAAAGTCAATGATGTTTATAGAATTTTATGAATAAAAGCATAAAGTCACCCAAAGATGATGATACAGTGATCGAGGTTGGGGGGTGGCATAATAAACTGTGAGACTTGTCACACAGTGGTCTTTTTTGATTTTCATCTGAGTGTGAATGTTTCAAAACTTTTATTTCATCCATGATATATCTGATGGGTCTTCAATTAACTTTCTTGTCTCCTGCTAATTTTGGGCCTTCATGCAATTTATTTAACCACTGTAAAATATACTAAGTAAACATGATTAATTACTTTTCTTTTATTCTTTTTCCATCATCTTTTGCTTAGTGTTGAGCAACATCCACGTCTGCTCCCAGATGGGGGCAAAAGAAGCCACCTTAGCTTTGACCAGTGCGGTGTGTGGTTTCAGACGAATCTGTGATCCAGCATTTGTGACCTTGATATGTCTTCTACAAATATTTGAGAGGATACGTGAGAAAGGGGGGACAGAAAGAATGGGTGTGCAGTGGGATTGGCCACAGGTCGCATTTCTTCTTCCTGTCAGTCTATTACTTAGTTTCTTAGAAATTACAACAGACAAGATCTGTCCAAAAGGCAGACCTCTCTGCCTCCAGGGGTCAGTGTGTCCTTGAGAATCTTCCCTCAACTAGCCTGGAGCTGCTTGGGAGGGTTTCATATATACTCAGGTGAGAAGAAGGCTTCAAGAATTTTATTTGCCTACTGACACCACTTCTAAGTTTCCTTTCGAACGTGAGCTGAATCTCAAGGAAGTTTCTTGCTTTGATTGAGGTAGAGAGCTTGGGAGGGTGCATGCCATTTCCACATTTCCACGTACTTTTATATTTCTTTGAAATCTAGACAAAGACTTTTGCCTTAGGCCACTAAGGGAGTGAATATCACAAAAGGGATTAACATGCTGTGCTTGGTAGCATCAGATCTTGTATTCGGGTATTAGATCATACTTCTAATTCAAATAACTTCACATATGTTCACTTCAAGTTAGAATCATGAAGGCATATGACTTAGGGGAGAAACAAAGATAGGCTTTAATTTAAGGTGACTGTATCACTGCAGGTTATTTGAAAGGCCGTTTTCAAGTTGTACATTTTCCATGGTAGTATTCAAATGCAAACCCTTCTATGAGGCTGTCCCCATTGAAGTTGTACAGTAAGAAAAATATGTGTTTTGCTCAGGAAATCCTCCTGTGTTCTACTTGGCCTTGTAAACTCCCAGCAATTTGTGAAACAAATGCTTTTCTTTTCTAGAATTTTGACTATAAATTAAATAGAAATTTGATTTACAGTTCCGCCTGCAATTAATTGAAGTGAGTAGATACTGTTGGTTTGAAATGGATTATTTTGGAAAATATGTCAATTCAGATGTGTGTATGTGTGTGTGTGTGTGTGTGTGTGTGTGTGTGTGTGTGTGTATGTTTGTGTGTGTGTGTGTGTGTGAGGGGGGAGGATTGACACATTTCATATTTTTATATTTACGAAAAATATGGTTGCAAGACACCTTTCTAAGTTCAGTGAACTGATTCAAACTTATGGATATGAAATGTAATGCCACAATGATCACAATTGGCAATGAAAGGGAGGTTTGATATGTTGATACATTATTTGAGATGATTTTCTTTTACTGCATCTTAATCCTACTTTTCTATAATATCCTAGTTTATATTTTTACCATAATTTCCATTGCAAAATAAACAATGGAAGGACTGATGTTTATATTATTGAAATTAGTTAATACATTTAAATATTTTAGTTAATTGAACTTCTATGTTCACATTTATTTTAAACAGTTTTCACACAGTATATTTTTTTTAATTTTGAGGTTTTATTTTTTTTTTAAATTAGGTATTTTCTTTATTTACATGTAAATTTCTACTTTCCCAATTTCCCCTCCAAAAAACAAACAAACAAACAAAAACAACAAGAACAAACTCCTGTTGCCTCCCCCATTCCCATGCCTGCCACCCCACCCTCTCCCACTTATTGGCCCTGGCATTCCCCTACACTGGGGCACAGAACCTTCACAGGGCTGAGGACCTCTCCTCCTACTGATGATCAACTTTGCAATCCTCTACTATACACATGCTGCCAAAACAATCAGTCCCACCATGTATAGTCCTTGGTTGGTGGTTGGGTCCCTGGGAGCTCTGAGGGTACTAGTTAGTTCATATTGTTGTTCATCCTAAGGGGCTACAAACCCTTCAGCTCCATAGAACCTTTCTCAAACTCCTTCATTGGGGACCCTGTACTCAGTTCAGTGGATGACTGTGATCCTCTACTTCTGTATTAGTCAGGTATTGTCAGAGCCTCTCAGGAGACAGCTATATTTTGTCCTTCCTTCAGTCTCTGCTCCATAGTTAATCTCTGCAACTCCTTCCATGGGTATTTGATTCCCCCTTTTAAGAAGGAATGAAATGTCCACCTTTTGGTCTTCCTTCTTCTTAAGTTTCTTGTGGCTTGTGGGTTGTTCTTCCTGTATTCTGAACTTCTGGACTAATAACCACTTATCAGAGAGTCCATACCATGTGTGTTCTTTTGTGATTGTGTTACCTCACTCAGGATGATACTCCCCAGATCCATCCATTTCCCTAAGGATTTCATAAATTCATTGTTTTTAATAGCTGAGTAGTACTCCATTGTGTAGATGTACCACAATTTCTGTATCCATTTCTCTGTTGAGGGACATCTGGGTTGTTTCCAGTTTCTGGCTATTATAAATAAAGCTGCTATGAACATGATGGAGCATGTGTCTTTATTACATGTTAGAGCATCTTCTGGGTATATGCCTAGGAGTGGTATAGCTGGGTCCTCTGGTAGAACTATGTCCAATTTCTGGAGGAACCGCCACACTGATTTCCAGAGTGGTTGTACCAGTTTGCAATCCCACCAGCAATGAAGGAGTGTTCCTCTTTCTCCACAACCTTTCCAGCATCTGCTGTCACCTGAGTTTTTTATCCTAGCCAATCTGACTGGTGTGAGGTGGAATATCAGAGTGGTTTTGATTTGCATTTCCCTGATGCCTAAGGATGGTGAGCATTTCTTTAGGTGCTTCTCAGCCATTTGGTGTTCATCAGTTGAGAATTCTTTGTTTAGCTCTGTACCCTATTTTTTAATAGGGTTATTTGGTTCTCTGGAGTCTAACTTTTTGAGTTCTTTGTATACATTGGATATTAGCCCTCTATCAGATATAGGGTTGGTAAAGATTTTTTCCCAATTTGTTGGTTGCCGTTTTGTCCTATTGACAGTGTCTTTTGCCTTACAGAAGCTTTGCAACTTTATGAGGTCCCATTTGTCAATTCTTGATCTTAGAGCAGAAGCTATTGTCATTCTCTTCAGGAAATTTTCCCCTGTGCCTATTTGCTCGAGGTTCTTCCTCACTTTATTTTCTATCATTTTCAATGTATCTGGTTTGATGTGGAGGTCCCTGATCCACTTGGACTTGAGCTTTGTACAAGGAGAAAGGAATGGATCGATTTGCATTTTTCTACGAGTTATCTGCCAGTTGAGCCAGCACCATCTGTTGAAAATGCTGTCTTTTTTTCCACTGTATCGTTTTAGCTCCTTTGTCAAAGATCAACTGACCATAGGTGCATGGTTTAATTTCTGGGTCTTCAATTCTGTTCCATTATCTACCTGCCTGTCACTGTAGATGCGGAGAAAGCAGTTGACAAAAATCCAACATCCCTTCATGATAAAAGTCTTGGAAAGATC
>JADRCD010223363.1:0-26781 GCA_019843815.1 Montemys delectorum
GAAGAAGAAGAAGAAGAAGAAGAAGAAGAAGAAGAAGAAGAAGAAGAGATAAAATAACTGTAAATACACATCAAATTCAAATTTTGGAGTTCTTAATTTAATAAAATACTAATGAAGACAAAACTTCAGATACACTCTTAAATAATGATAGTTGATAATTAAAATATCACAAATCATTTTTAGATACATTATCAAAGTTGAAAGTCAATAAAGAAATTTAAACTATAACATAGGACAAGTGGATTTAAAAGATATATATAGAATATTCAATCCAGCATATGTATATAAAGGATACACACTGTTCTCAACAGCCTATGGAAATTTCATTAAATAGGCAACATGCTACGTGGCAAAGCAAGTCTTAGCCAACATAAAAGAATCTAAACAATTTCTTGTGTCAAGTCAAATCACAGACAAAACTACATGAGAAACTATAGAACATACACAAACACGTGAAGACTGAACATTATATTCTTTTGTATGTGTGTGGTTTATATGTGTGTGCATGTTGATGTGTATGTGTGTGTGCACTGGCATGTGGATGGGATGTGTAAGTTCATTCATGCGGAGGCTAGAGATCAACGTATGTGTGTGAGGGACTCTTTCTTAGTTATTCTGTTGATTTGGCTAGATTGGACTGGCCAGCACATTCGCAGCATTCCCCTGTTTCTGTCTCTGCAAAGCTTCAATTACAGGCATGTGCTGCCCCATTAGACATGTTATTTAGATGCTGCGGATCTGAACGCAGGTATTCTTGCCTCTAAGGCTTTATTGCCAGCCTCTGTAAAGGATACTTTTGAATGACAAATCGGACAGTGAAGGAGTCAGAGAGGAAATTTAAAAGTTGCTAGAATCACAAGTAAAAACACAACCTAAGAGAATCTTTGGAATAGAAAAATTAGTTCTAGAAGAAAAGTTTGTAACTGTGAGTGTTTATATTAAAAAAAAAATCGAAAAACCAAAAAAAAAAAAAAAAAAAAAGAAAAGAAAGAAAGAAAGAAAGAAAAAGAAAAAGAAAAAGAAAATGAAAAAAAGAAAAAAGAAGTCA
The DNA here is from genome assembly GCA_019843815.1 of Montemys delectorum. Lineage (NCBI taxonomy): Eukaryota > Metazoa > Chordata > Mammalia > Rodentia > Muridae > Montemys > Montemys delectorum. The sequence goes on from JADRCD010223363.1 coordinate 1,049, forward strand.
GAAAGAGCTCTCCACAGTGAGTCACAATTGGCTAAGGTATAGAGATGAAGAAACTGAAGAATGCTCAGCCCCAAAGGGAACATAATTACTGTTACCCCGACCCCTAGAGGCTTAGGGATGAACATGGAAGATCCTGCAGTAGTGGATGCTGGCAATGAAACATTATCATTTGAACACAGCAGAGCAGCTACACATAGAAACTCATAATTGTTTCGGCAGAGTGTACAGGTATATATACCTCTATACAGCCAGACCAAATGACAGTAGGGAGAAGGGAGGTGGGCACAGGCCCAGCCTAGCTGTGTAGTTATTGACAATTGTTAGCTACTTGCAGAGGGAGAGACAATTTTTTCCTAAGAGTATAGTGTAACCCCGTATTACTTGACTACTCTCCAGGAGTAGGCTATACATCAATAGGTTTGCAAGGTTAAAAAAACAATGAGTACAAAGTTAGGTGGGTAGAGAAGTGGTATTGAAGTACAAAGAGCCAAGAGAGGAGTCAAATATGATCAAACCACACTGTTTTGCACTTCTCAAAGAAGTAAAAAATCAAAGAGTTATCAAACAAATGTCCTAATATTGTACATCAAGCACTTACAAAAGTAAGAAGAAATCATATGCCCCAACAAGAAAAAATAATAATCAGTGTGGAAATTAAAGAGAAGCTTAAAAGCAATACATAGAATTAATAAAACATTAGGATAATTCTCTGTAAAAAAAAAATTGACAAAGATACAGGAAAAGAAGATTCAGATTAGGAAAATTATAAATGAAAAAGGAAGGTCATTTCAGTTCCTAACACAATTTAAAGAGAATATTTTAAAAAGCTGTATTCTGAAACCTTGCTTCTAATTTTAGCAGGAACCTCACACAGGGTCTCCAAACCCAACTCTGAGCCTGGTTAGAAAAGCTCTCTGTCCTTGCTAGTCAGTTTCTTATCATTAAGCAATCTGGGATTCAAAAACTTTAGTAGTGAATATTTCCACTTCAATGATTGTCTTAGTCGCTGTTCTATTGCTGTGAAGAACCAAGACCAAGGCAACTCTTGTAACAGGAAGCATTTAATTGGGGGCTTGCTTACAGTTTCAAGAGTCCATTATCATCATGGCAGGGAGCCTAGCAGCAGGCAGACAGGCAAGGCACTGAAGAGTTAGCTGAGAGCTACATCCTGATTTACAAGCCAGAGGCATAGGGAGAAAAGAAAGAGGGGAAAGGAGCAAGGAAGAGAGAGGGAGTGTGTGTGTGTGTGTGTGTGTGTGTGTGTGTGTCTGAGAGAGAGAGAGAGACAGAGAGAGACAGAGAAAGTGAGAGTTTTGAAATCTCAAACCTCAGCACTAGATCACAAATCTTACAACAAGGCCACACCTCCTGATCCTTCCATATAGTCCACCAACTGGGAATCAAGCATGTGAACCTATGGGGACCATTCTCATTCCAACCACCACAATGGACTTCCACCTTGTTGATTTCATTATCAATGAAACTGATTTTTGACTTTGACAACTGATTTTGTACACACAGGAACTCTAGAAAAGAAAGCCATGCCACCTGCCACCGAGGATCAGGAGGCATTCCTGGACAGTCACCATAGCAGAGAGGCTGGTCCTGCTATGCTTCTGTGAATCATAACATACGTGCTTGAAAGAAGTAAACGACTATTTTTTTCATTCAGTTTTATATGTGATATAAATGCCCCTACCAAATGTGAAGTGGTAATATGAATTTAGCGTTTAGTTCTCCTTAAACAGTAACCAGACCTTGAGGCCTTCCTCAGTTTACTACAGTTTGTGGTAGTTTACCACATTACCAGAAGGGAGGCATTTTATTATAAAATGTAACTAATGTGTTGTATGTTGTCATCATTACAAACCCTTGCATATAACCCAGAGAGTGATATACACTTAGTATCTGCTCTGACTTTTTAAGGAGTAATTTTAGTTTAAGCCTATTTGAAGGAAACTCCTAAGACCTTAACCAACTCCTAATAGCTATTACACATTATGTTGCCTAGTCCATGTTGCTATTTGCTATTCCTAAATAACTAACCAAAGCACACTTTCGTTTTCCTACAATTTATATTTAAAAGTCATACAACTTACCGAAATGATTTCAAACCACAATTGTGTTTTATTTCAATTACCAGCATTTTATTTAGCCATGATTCACATGAGACAGACATCATGATATCTTACGTACAACATGCTGTACAATATTATAGTGATGACAGCTATCATCACTATAATATTGAATTAATCTTCAATATTTTATGGGAAGAAAAGGAGCATCGTGGATGCCTTACTGAAGGGCGAAGTTGTACAGCACACAGCTTTACAGCAACAGCATGCAGTGCAGTGGGGGGCGCGGCTGGGGTGGGCACGGGGACGGCGGCGGCACTAAAACCATTTCTTTCCGTGGTGATAATCTTGGCTTTCATCTGACACAGAAGAGAGAGTGCCGTTTTGAAAACTCACAAAACTAGCCTCTCAGAAAGTCCATTGAGTGCTAGCTGTGAAGAAGGGTGTTTAATTCGAGAAGTCATTGAACAAGTTTTAGAAAATAAAAGATGCTTATGACAATTTCAAACTTTAAGGTCTCCAAAGAAGGGCTGAGATAGTGTTGAGATGAGGAAAGAGACTCCCGATGCATTTATCCCATGCTTCCTTCAGTTCGAAGTTCATTTTGAGGTTTATAGAGGGTGGAGTGATCCAAAAACATCGGGGCTGAGAGTCCTGGCTGAGGCTGTCAACTGGATTGCAGAGTAAGGGCCACGCCTCCCTCCTCTGCAAGCATTACTCAGCAGCTTTTCAGCATCCCCGAGTATGTGGCTGGCTGCAGACAATCTAAACCCTTCAGCTGTCGCTCCATTATACTATTCTGCCAAAAGGAAGGCAGAGAAGAAATCAGCAACGGGGCAAAGACTGAATAATGAAAACGTACAACAATGTCCACAGAGCTTCCTCCAGTGCCCTGTGTTTTACTCATTTATTTTCTCTTCCATCTCGCTAAAATCAGAAAGAGAACGCTTCTGTCTGACGTCTTGGACCAAAATGCTCCCCATACTGTGCTCGGTAATTTTTCAATTGAATATTAATAACTAAATGGATTCATAATCCATTATTTCCCTTTGGTCACCTACTCATCACAGATTAAAGGAAAGGACAATGCCATTACCTCCCTGGCTCAACTCTTAACATATGTGTCATTGCCAAATCAAAGGCAATTTGATCACCAAGCAATTCACAGAACTCTGTTTAGCTAACACACTCCACCTCCTAAGGAATCTGAGAACGCCCTACTAAATTTTAATCGAATGAAGACTTTTTAAAAGAATTTGTTCTGTAGAGTAAATCTAGATCTAAGAAAGGAAAGCCACATCTACAGGCTCCATCTCAAAGCTACCTATCTTGGTAATCAGGATTCAGGGTTCCTACCTAGTGAACAAGTATGTGTTGAAAAATGATACACCAGTAAACATCCTTTATACCAGTGGCTCTCACCCTGTGGGTTGAAACTCTCTTTGGGGTAGAAGGGCAGTTTTACAGAGGTCATCTAAGACTATTAAAAACATAGATACTTACATTATAATTCATGATAGTAGCAAAATTACTATTATTAAGTAGCAATAAAGAGAATTTTATAGTTGGGAGTCACCACAACATCAGGAATTATAGTAAAGGGTTGCAGCATTAGGAAAGCTGAGAATCACCGCTTTATACTACCAAAACCAAATTTTGGGCCAAAGGGAGTAAGCTCAATTCATGGCAAGTAGTATAACTGTTAAAGATGGATCCAAGATTAAACTGATTTAAGCAATAGAAGGAAGTATTTTTGTCTTGGAGACTTAGCTTCTCAGCCACAGACTTTTCTTGGCTGTATTATTAGACTTAGAATATTTAAGGTTCAGAATCTGGTTCTAGTTCTCAATGTAATTTCTTGACTTCTCTTGGCTTTAATTCTATCAGTTCTGAAGCTTATAAATATTAGAGGGCCTATGTAGCCCTCTTCTCCTTTAAAACACTGTCTCCCAATAGTCGTTTGCACACAGAAAGCTGTACATAGGCCACTCGACTCCCAGCCCTTTCTGTGGCCATAGGTGCATAGAAGAAGTAGGTCACAAGGGACCAAACTACAAGCTTAGTTAGCTGAGAAAATCAGGAGCTCTTTCTGAGCAACACTAAACTGGGCTAGGAATGAGTCAGAATGTCAAGGAAACATGAACTTGAATTTGGGGAGGCGAAGCATGGAGCAAGCAAAGATCATAACAAGAAAGGCAAAAAAAAAAAAAAAAAAAAAAAAAAAAAGCAATTGTTAATTCACCAAGATAAAGAGTGAGTCGTCTGCTTAGGTGACCAAATTCTCAGGGGCACTTCTGCCTCTGCCTTAGTTGCACTTAGGCCCCTGATTGTATGCCCACTATTAATGCACCAATTACTTATGGTAAGTTGAAATAAGTTCTTAATATAAGTCTTCTGTGACACAAACATAATGTGAAAATCCTTTTCACTTCACACTTTCCTTTAATTATTGATAATTCTATCTTTGTTTATTTTTATTTGTGAGAGACAGTCTTGCTCTGTAACCTATGAGGGGCTATAATTCACTCTATAGTCTAAGCTGGTCTTTTATCCGCCAGCCTCTCTCCTGTTGCTGGGATTATAGGCATGAACCACACAACTGGCTGGATCCTTCAGGGTTTTTTTTTCCCTTTTGTATTTTTTAATTTGTTCTCTGACAATCTCATTCATGTCTCATGTATATTGATCATTTTTAATCATGCTGTTAGCTCAATGAACCTCTTATTCCTAATATATCCTTTTCTAGTTTCATGTGCCTTTTTTGGAAGGTCACAAACTGGGTGTAATTAAAGCTGTTTGCATGAACATGGGTGTTTTTGTGGGGGTCATTTACTGGACGTGGACAACTAACAAGTGGCTTCAGTATTGAAACTACCTGCCTCCCCACAGTGGCACTGAAGTGCATGCTAATGGCCCCTCGGGTGAGGGTGGAGCCCCTACCATGTGTGATTGAATATTCTGGGCCCAATCTTTTGTAAGTAACCATAGGCATGGTGGCCTGGCTATAGCTGAGTCATATCCAGGCAACAATGTTTTTCAGCACTCCATTTCTATTATTTCTTTCCTAAGAGTTATTGCTCATAGAGGCCCCAGTGGCTGGCCCATAAAACAGTAGGAGCTATGCCATTGCCTCTGCTTGCTTTTCAGAAATGGATGACGGGACCCTGTTGCTGAAGATATTGCAGTCTTTGGTTACAGCAGATAGAGAAATCAAGCTGGAACTGACCTAGAAGCTTCCTCTCTGCTGGTTAGCATGTATAGTCCCAGAAAGTCTTTTTGCAAACTGCTAGTGGAGAAACTCATCAATGGCCCAAATTGTTTGACCAACCTACCAGAAGAATGTGCCTATTGGTGCAATAATGACAGGGCTGATTATTACGAGGGTAACCAACTGCTCTCTGATTGTATGTGAAGCAGCTTCACAAGAGGGATTCATGCCTATCACTGTAAGCGAGGTCCCAAGCCTATGGCTAGGGAATGTACAGGCACTAATGGTGGACTTAGAACTGCTGTTTTGTTAAATGCCATGCTGTTGAACTACTTTGCAAATATGTTTGTTTATGCCCATAGAGAGTGCTGCTCTCAACCTTGGCTAGAGAAGCTTCATCTTCTAATGGGCAAAGGTTAATAAGACACTCATGAATAATTATTTTATTTTAGAATAATTGACTTTGAGTGGTCACCCCTAAATGTGTCATCTCTACCACTTTTTGAGAGGCTCATGGAACGTGGTACAAGAATTTCTATGTTTTTAGATGCACTTTTAAGATTATAGAGAATAATGTAAAAGTTCAACAAAATGAAACATAAATAACGGAGTGATTTGTCTTATGGGTATAATACTTTCGATACTTGTTTTAAGTCCTGAAATTGCTGTTTTACTGATTTAAATTACTGTTTTAAGTACTGAAACTAAATAATGGCACATACATACGGATGACATGAAACAATACAGAAACAATTCCTATATTGAGTTAAAATATTAATAAAATAAAATAAAGTAGAAAAACACTCATCTTTTAAAACTGGGGATATTGTTAAAAATAGATGGCCTGTTTAAGAAGCCCAAAGCTATGGGCCTTATCCCCAGAGCCACATTATAAATAAAGTTAAAGTAAAAAAACAAAGACTAGATATTCAATACGGAAATATTTAAAAACCTTGGTGAGCTTGTAGGTATCTTTCGAAAGTTATATCATTCTAACTATTCATATTAAGAATTTTTTTAAAAAGCCCAAAGGCAAAAATCTTTTTTAAAACAAAACAAATATGTCCTTTAACATAATCTTAAGCATTTGGATCAAAACATAGCTGAGATGCTAAAGCTCCATGCTATAAATTAATGACAGAAAAGTCTGACCAGAAAAAAAGCAGCCATTGTTGCTATAGCTTAAGTGTAAGAATCCAATAGAAAGGATCTTGGAGAGTGATGACTTTTAAGGTCTATAATCTCTTCTAATGAACTGCACACATTGCTGTCATTCAATAATTTGAATAGTTCATAGTATTGTTTAACCAACTTAGACTCCAAAGACCTCAGTCTGACAGAGCAAGCCTCGACTGCTTCACATCGTTATGTTAATCATTTTAAAATGAGACTTTGTTTTCCATAGAAAGTAAATTTTCTTACATTATTATATAATCTTTTGACAAGAATAAAAAATAACATTCTGAATGTCACATTTCAAAATCCAAAACATCTTAGTATAAAATTACGCAGTGTTTTAAATGCTTGAAAGTAAGTCCAAGTGTAGAAAATAAATTGTGTGTGAAATTAAAAATATCAAAATTTTATATTCATCAGGCATGTCACTAGAAATTGTACCATCTGGTGATTTACTAGTTACTAAGAAAACAATAGAACTAAAACAAAAATTAATCATTAAACAATAATCAATGAGTCAACCAATTGCCAGAGGACTATTTAAACCAAAGCTATAGGCACATATATATTAGAAGGCATGGGATAACCAGAGATTCGTAATGTGTTCTCCTTGAGTTATGAACTGTACCGTATAGGCATCAATCTGTAACCTGTCATACCCCTCCCTTTCCCCATCAGCTGTTAGGAAGCACAAAGGAAAAGTAGGAACATGAAACAGATCAGCCTTGAAACTTATACACTGGTCCATTACGGTAAGGAAGATTGAAATGTCGCGCATAGACTGATATATTTTAATTCAGGAACTACTACAAATGATAATGATGTAGTTGAAACACGAGTCACAAACTTGAAGGAATTATCAATCATGTTTGTTTAATAAATAATCAACAAAACATTATTTCTAATTAATAACAGGAATAGGAGAACTATAAACTTTCTTCCCACGAAAAGATCATATTTTGTTTCACTTCCCCCTCTTAAAATGTCAAAGTTATGTGTATGAAGACAAACGCAAAGCCTAGGATGGTGCCTCAAATGTGTATTCTGACTACTTAGGTGTGAAATAAGAGGACCAAAGGAATCACTGTTCAGTTCAGTGCCAGACTGGACACATCTTCAGGTCTAAACAAGTCTACCACATAGCAAGACTCCTCAGACAGATAAAAGTATATCTCCCCTGGATCTCATAGAGTTGTTACAAACTACCCGGAACCCCACAGATATGCCTGCAACAGTCCTAACACAGAGACCAAAAGTTACAGAAGATCAAACTCAGGTTTATCACAAAGATTCTAAGAATCTCTATTGTCCACTCCAGGTTTGGATTCATTGCAAATACATGCTTTATAGGCAGCCCTAACTCCCTAAAGAAATATACATATAGTGGTATCCAATAAAATTAAAGTCTTTCAAAGAGGTACTTTCCTCACCAAAGCCTGTGCACAGTCAGAGTGCATGGCTACCATCCACACACACTGAGGATTCCACGTATTTCCGGGAGCATTTTCCCATGTTCCTGATAAAAAAACGTTGTGAATGGGTGAGAGACTATGCCTTTTAAAAAGCATAGGTAGGTATATGGTTGGTTCATAGATAAATAGATGATATATTGATAGACAACAGCCTTCCTAAAGTATAGATAACACTATACTTTCAACATGGTTATTTAGTTTATCTCACAAGGAAATGAAATGATCTCACACCACCGCCACGTACAAGCTTATACTGGCTTATATTCTATGCCCTTCTGGATGACGGCCAATTTGAATACATAAGGTTTTTGTTGATTTTTGTTTTTTCTTTAGAAAAAATTTTCAGATAGTGAATGAAGATGAAAGTCTTAAGCCTTTTTAACCTTTTTTCTCAAGGACAATATTCCAAATTTATCTTTTCCTAGAGTTAGATACTAGGATAAGCAAAACATTCTATTAACCATTTAGATACAAATCTCAACATCTTATATTCTTTTTATATTTTTAATAGTTGGCAAATGAATGAAAATTACATTTTGCTTGTATTTCAAACCCTTCTATCTACCTCTTGCCTAGAAGGAAATGGCAATTTTTAAAAGTCTGTTTGTATTGCACCCATTAATCCCTGTTAACTTGCTAAATACTAGGGTTTCTAAACCTCTTCAGGTATCTCCTGAGAGCTGGTTTAAATAGGAATCAGTTTAAAACCTTTCATATATAAGATTATCTAGACCTCAACTGAAAATACAGGGAATAAAAACTGTTTAAGATATGCAAAGCCCTTATATTCAGTTCTTGATTTTAAGTAGTATTGTAGAGCACCAGTGGATTAAAAAATGCATGTCACTAATGAAGTGCTCTGAAGAAATATTTATGTGCAATTCACATTATTTACATTGCTTTTCTCTCAACTTTTTAATTATAATTACAATATAAATTATTGTGTATTCATATATACATATATGTTAATGAGGGATATTGTAGGGTTACCATCAAGGTAGGGAATAACATCTTTTCAGTTAGTGTTTTAGTATTTGTAAAACTTTGTATTCACTAAAATTGCATTAAAGACTTCTTTCACCATTTATCATTATTAGTCTGTAAGTTTATGTATATATTTTAGTCTTGAAACCATTTACCACCAAACTACTTTTCCATTATAAATTTTAAAAAGCTGACATTTTAACAGTGTTATAGTTTTTTACTTATAAAATAAAAAGCAGGATGTAATAATGTCAAAAATTGGAATGGTTGTATGCCTAAATGTCACTCAGCATGGATAATCATTAAATTGATACAGTTATCCAACTAAGAAAATACTGCTGTGAGGATGGCCAAGCCGTCATCAGTGGGAGGGAGGAGAGGCCTTGGCCCTGTGAAGGTTCTGTGCCCCAGTGTAGGGGAATGCCAGGGCTAGTAAGCAGGAGAGTGTAGGGTGGTGGTGGGGGGGGGCGGGGACAGGGGTTTGTTTTAGTTTTAATTTTTGTTTTTTTCTTTTCTTTTTTTTTTTTCTTTCTTTGGGGGGGAGGGGAACCTGGGAAAGGAGATATTGTAAATAAAAAAATCTAATAAAAAAAGAAAGAAAAAAGAAAATACTGCTGTGATTTAAGCCAATAACACTAAAATACTTACATTTTCAAATGCAGAACATATACTAAAATGTTACTGAATCAATAAATATTATAATGAAGGATTTTACTTAAGATTGAAGAGTTGTATATACTTTGCAATATAGTTGGTGATTGAAAAGATGAATTTTAAGCATAAACATAACAATTTATGTCACCTCTAATATTTTATCATTCATAGTAAAAGATACTTTTTAGTATCCAGAAGCCATTGAATTGCAGAGACACGTTTTGTTTAAGTCCGTGAAAATTATTTAGATAATGTTCCATTTTAAATATATATTATGCACATATAAATTAGATACTAAGAAGGTAATATTCAACAAATGACATTTCAGTGATTTTTTTTTTTTTTTTTTTTTTAGGGCCGTCTACTTTGTAGACTATGCAGGGCTTTTACACATGGCACCACTTAATAATATTAAAAAATGAATAATCCTTCAGCCGCTTACCAGGTTGGGTTGGAATATGTGAAAGTGTGTGTGAATGTGTGTGCATGTGCATATGTGTGTGTGTGTGTGTGTGTGTGTGTGTGTGTGTGTGCGTGTGTGTGCATGTGTGGAAGACACAACTTCTGTTTTGAAGAAGGACGTGGTCTATTAAGAGAGACACACTGGACATCGTTAACGATGGTTGATTTTAATGTCAACTTTCCACAAATTTGCATCCTCTGAGTAGGAAGCAGCAACTGAATAAAGGTCCTAGTTACCTTAATTGATGTGGGCAAACCCATCCCCAAGTGTGGGTGGCAGATTCTGGTAGCCATCCAGATAAAGGAAGACTTAGTGGAAGGAAACTTATTCACAGCTTGCTGACCTAGCCTTTCCTCTTGCTGTTGAATTTATTGACCATCTGGTTTCTGCAGTCGATTCCTTTACTGATAATAAGGACCAGTGGTACCCAGGTACCTAGCTTCCATCATGGGCTAAGGTCTAGGTACCTGCCAGATACTGTCCACATTTCAGCCACTATACTGAGACTGCAGAGGCACCCAGCCTTGTGGCAGGAGTAACTACCAGGTTGCGGTTGCCAGCCTTCCCAGTGTGAGACAGCCACTGTGGAAGTACTCTGACTGTTGAGGCAGCCTTAAGAACCAAGCAACTACAGGTTCTTAGGCTCTTTGGTGTGAGCTAGCTATTGTTTCTATTTTAATGTAAACTGAGTAAATTACACATAAACACACATACACACACACACACACACACACACACACACATTTTTGAAATACAGACATACAGAAGTGGATGTGATTAATGATTAATTCCTTCAGGACTTTGGGAGGGGAAAATGTTGCTAAGCGGCTTCCTTGGTAAGCCTGAACTCAAATGCAAGACAGTACACTAGGAAGCAAAGGAAAGGGCTGTGGGTATATGAGGCATGTAAAATTAATATAATGTTTTGATATTTAGGAGAAAATTGCAAAACAAAATGATGACAGTGTTTGAAAGTGTTTGATCAGTGCCAAGCATTACTTTATGTACTTGGCAAACATGACTTTGGGCCTTATGCTATGATTTGCAAATGTAGATTGGAATCAGTATTTTATAGATGAGGAAGCAAAAGTCAGAAGACCAAATAACGTTATCAACTTGGTCCCATGCACAGCCAGCGCTGAACAACGAATGCTGATTTGCCATAGTCTGGGCTCTTAGAGTCGTTCCTCTGAATCATATTAGCTGGAACTTTATCTCTGCTCATGGCAGAGTGCCTGGGATCATGTTTATAAATATCTGCTGAATGAAGAATAAGTGAGTCAATCGAAACAGAACTCACTTTGGTTAGTTAATTTCATTGGTGGTATTTATGGAGAGCAGAAGAAAGAATTCCAGAGACATGATTTGTCAAAACTCTCTAAAGAAAATGATGACACAAGATATTGATCAAAATGAATGTTCTCATTCTTTCTTTGTTTTTCTTTTCTTGTTCCCCCTCTCCCCCACACACACAAGCTCTCATTTCAGTACAATTCTTGATATATCTCAGGATGGCCTGGAGTTAAAATATATTCTTGATTTAGACTGCAGACATTCGGGATATTTTCACTCTTAAAATTTAATAGCCAATCTTTTGTAGAAAATGAAAGTGGCGATCTCCATTTCATAGACAAGAAAGACAAAGAAGAGAGAATTTTACAAAGAGATGGCAAACATCACATAATCTTATAGCATAGTCTACTTTGGGAAGAATGCAGGGCTCTGAGGCATCAGGGTGGTCACCTGTAATCACTGCATTGGATGTGTCACGCTGAAATGTAATACAATTGGGCGGACATAAAAGGTAACTTCACACAAAGAAATAGACTTTGAGAAACGTCTTCTGAAGGAGCTTGTCTGTATGTGGAAGGATGAGATGTTACTGAGCCCAGAGGGAGGCTTTATCAGGAAGGGGTAGATATCTTATATACTGGAAAAAAAAATGCTACGAAACTAATCAAAATCCTGGAATCGAGCGTGGACATGAAGACTGGGTTACAGGGAGCCTATGAGGAAGGCGCAGCTTCAAAACTTAAAGATGTGGTATTCTACCTTCCTAACACATGTCTTCATCTCTAAATCAGGGTTTAAATTTGATAAAACAGAAACGTCACAAGACTACGGTCTGGGTCCATCCAATCAGCTGTAAGGTTCAATTCAGCTCCTATATCTTTTCTATATCTTATTGTTCCTCCTTCTTGGTATTCCAACTTAAAAGCAGATTAAGGTACATGTTATGAATGGATTTTTGATTCTTGGCCAATCATTCAACAGAGTTTTCTTTCTTTTTCTCTTTGTTTCTTTGTTTTTTTTTTCTGTTTCTTTCTCTCTGTCTTCCCTTCCTCCCCTTTTCTTCTTTTCTTTCTTTCTTTCTTTCTTTCTTTCTTTCTTTCTTTCTTTCTTTCTTTCTTTCTTTCTTTCTCTCTTTCTCTTTCACCTTCGAAATGAATTGGCCACTTAGTCTTGCCAGGGTGTCTCTGTAGATTAGAAAGCACAGTGCTGCTTGTGTGAATGACAACAATTAACATCACCATCCTGAGGAAGTACTTTGTAAGGAATTAAAAGAACTCCAAAGCCTTTATCTGTGGGAGAGTAATTCTGATAGAAAATTAGATAATTTCTCAGCTTATGTGTAATGTTTTGAATGACCTCAAGTTAAGTCCAAGGAGAAAAAGGTTTTATGCTCAATCCACATGGGAATGCCCTTAGCAATGGCATTTATAGCATTCAAAATGTAAAATTCACAAACATTTCATCAGTAGATGGTGATGGTTAAACAAGATGATACTTAGACTAGAAAATGAGTGGAAAATAATGTATGTGACACAAGTTGGATGAATCTCAAAAATATTTTAGGTAGAAATTGGATTACAAAATAGGACATAATGGTTCTGTTATGAAATGTCTAGAGGTGGCAAATGTCCAGGGGCAGAATGTAAAATCTGGATTGCCTTGAGTTAAGTAGGAGTAGATGGTATTTCGTATTTTGATACTTGAGGTAAATGTTATAAAATGTTTGTAATGATGGTTTTACAATTCTAATTGTATTAAAAAGCACTGAACTACAAAATGATAATAAAATGATTCTCACTTAATATATCAATATTTCTTTCATTCCCCTTTTTATTAACTTAATTTTATTATTACTGGTGTGTGTGTGTGTGTGTGTGTGTGTGTGTGTGTTATATGTGAGTTATGGTGTGCTCATGCCTTTATGTATGTTTGTAAAAGGCAGAGGACAGCTTTCAGAGATGGACTGTCTCTCAGATCCCTGCAGTATAGGTTCCATTGACTTCACTCAAGGTGTTTAGGATTGCGTTGCAGTAGTTGCTCAGCCATCCTTCTGGTATTATTTCTTGTTTTAGAATTGTAATGTCTTTATTATTTTTTACTTGGTTACATTGGTTAAGAAATAAGATAATGAATAATGAGATAATTATTTATTACTACGACAAACTTCCTGTTTCACTTGGAGACCCAATACTAACGAATACTATTATAGTGGCTTCAAGAGTGTTATTGGTTCAGTGTCTTTATTCATTTGTTATAATGACTAATTTATATTTTAATCATAGATATAAGAATGCTAAATATAATTTTAGGAGAGGCCTATATAATATTACATATTACATATAAGCCAGTCAATTGTTTTTGTTTTGTTTTGTTTTTGTTTTTGTTTTTTTGACTAGGAGTCCTCAACTTCAAATAGGACAAGCTAAGAAAGTGCAGAAGATGAGGATTCCAGTGAGCTGATGGGATGGTTCAATACTTTCTCCAAGGATTTACACTCTGTGGTTCCATCAGCATCAATGACACCTGACCAAGATGGCTACAACTCAAGGGTGTGACATCTAGAGAGGCTACAGAAGTAATAAGAAAGATCTTTATTTCCCCTTGTGGCTTTAACCCAGGTGAGAAGTGTTCTTCCAGAAGCCTGACTGCAGACTGTCCTCATATTTCATTAATGAGGTCAGGAGCCCAACACTTATTCAATCCCTGGCAAGAGCAATGAACTCACAAACAAGCCCTTCCCTGGAATTTTGATGAAATAAACCAATTTCCAAAGCCCTCTGGATATCTAACCTGGAGGAGACAACCATACAGAATTACAGTTCTACTTTAGACAGATACTATCTATTCTATTACTAATGTAGGAAAAGAAGGCAAGGTCACTTAAATGACCTTGAACATATCACTAATCAAGGTCATATAAATGAAATAGAACATAGCATTATTTTTTAAAATCCATGAAATTTAAGATTATCTCTGTAATTAAGAGTTACATATTATAATTATATTTAATAAAAATATATCATTGATGGTAGATGTAAAGAACTGCACTTTCACTTAAACTAGTAATTATAGTAATTTTTAATACTACAGTATTGCCAGCTCTAAATGGGATGTCTCCTTGGAGCTCAGGGAACCCTTTGGAAGAGGAGGTAGAGAGGGTGTAAGAGTCAGGAATGTAGAACACCAGGAGAACACAGCTCTATGAACCAACTCAGCAAAGCTCATATGAATTCACTGAGAATGAAGCAGCAAGCACAGGGTGTGCATGGATTTATACCAGATCCTCTGCACTTTATAATATATGATATATATATATGTATAATATATTATACATATACATACACACATGTATATATATATATGGTGTATATGTTATCTATATGTGATATATATGAGGTCTTTGATTCTTAAACCTACTCTTGTGGCTCTTTACATTCTGTTAGTTTGCCTTGTCCAGCTTTGATGTATTGATTTTTATCTGATCATATTATATTTTATTTTGTTGTGTTTTGTTATCCCTTAGAAGCCTGTTCTTTTCTAATGACAGGCAGAAAGGGAATGGATCCAGATCAAAGGGAAGTGGGGAGAATCTGGGATGCAGACATGAGGAAGAATCTATTTTTAATAAAAGAGAAGATACTATATATTACTCTGCTCTAATAGACAATGTGGTTCTTAGATCTCAAGAAAAATATTAATAACTCTTTTGTGTTAGGGGAGAGCAAACTTTCAACAATAAATATTTGAAGAATAAACAACAATTTGGGAAATTCCTCTTCTGAATCTAATATTATCCAATATGTCATGAAAGACAAATTCTGATGGATATTATAAATCTCTTAAAAACTTTCTATTGAAGAGTCCAGTGTTAGTTGCTAATAAAAAAACATTAAACTATAAGAAATCAATTAGACACTGTAAGGTCTACAGGTTATTACTGATGACATAGAAATCATTTTGTCTCTTTTCTTGAAAGTAGAAAAGGTTGAGTAGTTTAATGAACTATGACATATGTGTTGGACAAATGGTGGTAGAGTGAAAAAAAAAAGAGTGAAAAAACCCTGTGTGTGCTCTCCAACCAAGGAAAATCAAGCACAAGAGAGAGGTGGAGAATGGTCTTAACCCCAGTCTATACCCAAACCCTTCTCTTGTATAATATAATTCTTGTATTTGCTAAAAAGAAGTTGTTGGAGTTCTGTCTCCCCAGCAAAAGCACAAATTTTGAGTTTTGTTTCTTTTAAAAAAAAAAAATTATTATGAGTGCAATGTTCTGCCTGTATGTATACCTGCAGGCCAGAAAAGGCATCAGATCTCATTATGGACAGTTGGTTGCTGGAAATTGAGGGAACTGAACTCAGGACCTCTGGGAGAGCAGCCAGTGCTCTTAACCTCTGAGCCTTCTCTCCAGCCCATGTTTGATATTTTTAAAATATTTGACACTGTTAACTTTCTTTCAAAAGTCATGGTCTGACAAATTTTCCATGACTATAGGAGTAATTTTATAAATTTACAACTATTAGTAAAAATGTTTTAACACTATATTATTCTTTCTGATGGCACTAAAAATATTTAATATATGGCACATGGCATATAATTGAAAATATCATAAAATCCTATTATACAAAAAGAACAATGTAGAGTAAAATATTAAATATTAAGCAATACCCATGAATAATTTGAAGAATAAGAAATTATGAGATCATGAATATTATTTTTTCTGTATGCATTCACAAATATAATAGTATTGTAAGTAGTAAATTTATAACTATAAAAACAATTAGGTTATTAAGAATTGGCTCCAAGCAAACATCAATGGATGTCTGAAAAAATATAAAAGAAGAAATTAAAATTTTGAGAGAGTGAATAAAATCATAAGAGCTGCAGATAGTCAGTTGAGAAAAATGTCAGAATTAATGAGACTAAAGATAAACTGATGGGAGTGTGTCTGAGTGATATGATTAGAATCTGTATAAAATAATATAAAACTATTATATGCTTCTTAGGTATGTTTTATATAATAGTATTTTTAATACATCCTTAAAGTATAGAATTAGTAAATATGTAAGAATAATGTAAAATGTTCTTATTTTGGTTTCATTTTACTTACTTCTGTTTGGTAATTACTGAGCATACAAAGTTGAAACAGACAGAGGTGATGATAACTTGTCACCCACAAGATACTACATCACACTGCAAAGAAGGTACGGAGGGGAAGACAAGCACACACCTTGAGGTACATATCGTTGGTGCTATGATGGAAGTCCACACTGGGCCTAGACACATCTCAGAAGGAAAGAGTCCTACTCAGGGGAAGGAGAGGTCATGATTGCACGGAGAATCAACAAGTTTTGAAGCCTTGGAGGCAGCTTCAATAACTCACAGACACATTGAATTCTACAGGATAGATAGGCCACAGGGTAAGAGATAAACCTAGACAGCTCATGGAAGCTATTCATCATGTATTGGAATTTTAAGCCCTGACTCCAGTTTTAAATAATGGAGGATTTTTGTTGTTGATGTTGCCACTAGTGTTGTTTGCTTTGAGACAGCATATCACATGTAGCCCAGGATGGCCTCAAAATTCACAGTGATCTTCTTGCAGGAGGTGCTCTAGCAAGTAACATAGGCCTGAGCATGGCAAACATTGCAGACAGATTTGCCCTTTCACATCTTTTCCTCTCCATTACCCTGTGTTCCTAAAACTAGCCCCCAAGGCCTATTCCCTTATTTGGCCACTGACTCCTTCCTGAGATGATACACCAAGGACCAACTATCAAAATTCAGAATTTGGCTAATATGTCCAATCAGGATTTCACTCCAGGACATACGCTCCCATTTCTCCTTTAAAACCCCATTCATGAAGAAACACCCCCTTGCTTCTTTTGCCTCTTTCTCTCTGGTTTCTTTTGCTTTCTTGCCTGCTGCTATGGAGCTTGACCACCTCCCCTCTCCCGTGGTCCCACATTCTCCCTACCTGCTCCTCCGTTTATAAATCCTTGTGCTGAGAATTTGATTTTAGAGTGTCAACCTCCCTTTCAGTGATGGTATGACTTGGAACAGGATTCAAAGATTAGTCTATAAGACCCTCATCCACCCCCAATGCCCATTCATTTTATCTAACAACAGCTTATTGGTGAGCTTTCTCTTACTACCCATCTTAAACATTCCCCTAATCATTAGATGACGACTGTTGAATGTCTAGCATCCCTGCTCTGTCTTACATCGGTGGTGACAATGCACCCCCCACCACTACCACCACTAAGCCTTTAGTGGCCAAGGTGGCCTTCCTTGGATGGCCTTCAGACACATTCCATTTCGTTCAGCTTGGTCTGATTGAGTTGTCTTTCTCACTTTTGGTTGCTAGCCATTCCTAACCATCCAAAAATCCCATTGGCAAGTCCCCAATTTCTCCTCAGACCCACAGTGTCCCACCTTGGTGATGGAGCTTGGGTAATGACCTGTCCTTGCTGAGGCTCTTATGAGCCACTCAAAGCCAGGAGGTATCTTCAGCTCTCCACTCTGGCTCAAGGCCATCATTAGCAAAGGGAACTGACTCTTTCCATTCTGACTAAAATCTCCAGCAGACACTCAAAGCTACTGATACATCCTAACACTCAAAGACAGTCCTTCTACTCCCTATAAAAAAACAAGCAAAGTGACAATCTTCACAGAGTTGAAGGTGTGCACCATCACACTAGGCTCAACAGTGGAAGTAAAATGTGCATGTTAGGGCTGATGGAAACATAGAGGTCAGATTCTGAGGCAAGGGAGAAAGGAGATGGGTTAGATCAATAGAAAATGCTTACATTCGTTCCAGTAAGGAATGATAAAAGTTTAAGTGAATATAATTTGCTGACTTACTTCACAACACTTTTTATTCTCTTTTACTAAAGCTTAGCAAATTGATAACATGCACAGATCCCTTTACTGTAGCAGGAAACCTTTATTTTTTATTTTTTTTATTTTTTTATCTTTCGAGACAGGGTTTTTCTGTATAGCCCTGACTGTCCTGGAATTCACTCTGTAGACCAAGGCTGGCCTCGAACTCAGAAATCCGCCTGTCTCTGCCTCCCAAGTGCTGGGATTAAAGGCATTCGCCACCACTGCCTGGCTAGCAGGACACTTTAAAACTAATATAATGTGATAAATATTTTATCTATGTAGCATAAGTTAAGGGGACTCAATTGCCAGCATATTAATCTTGATTAATGCCTGTTAACAGCAAAACACACACAATTAATTGCACTCTAAAAGCAGATCAGTCATCAAATTCAGCCTTATAATAAAATTTTGATCTTCAAATTTGTTTATGTAGCTATTATTGTTATTTTTGGTGCCATGGATAAAACCCAGAGCTATGCAGTATGTGCTAAGCAATGGCTCAGTCCGTAGCACGTATATTTTTACTATGGTTGAGGAATCAATAAAACTTTAGTTTCTGTGAATTAAATGCATTGCTATCAAAAATTAGAGAAATCTTAAAGCATTAAATATCAAACCTGTGTGAACAGCAATCATAAACAAATGTTAGCTAAGTAACTTTTTAATGAAAAATGACCATGTTTCTAAAGAAAAGGGCTTATGTGGCATGGGTTTTATAAGTTTATAATTTTTCAAATATCTAACTAACCATTTTAATTTATATTTAGATGGTGTACTGGCTAGTTTTGTGTGTCAACTTGACACAGGCTGCAGTTATCACAGAAAAGGGAGCTTCAGTTGGGAAAGTGCCTCCATGAGCTCCAGCTGTGGGGCATTTTCTCAATTAGTTATCAAGGAGGTAGGGCCCCTTGTGGGTGGTGCCATCCCTGGGCTGGAAGTCTTGAGTTCTATAAGAGAGCAGGCTGAGCAAGCCAGGAAAAGCAAGCCAATAAAGAACATCCCTCCATGGCCTCTGCATCAGCTCCTGCTTCCTGATCTGCTTGATTTCCAGTCCTGACTTCCTCTGGTGATCAACAGCCATGTGGAAGTAAGCTGAATAAATTCTTTCCTCCCCAACTTGCTTCTTGGTCATGATGTTTGTGCAGGAATAGAAACCCTGACTAAGACAAATTGGTACCAGAAGTGGGGTATTCTTGTGACAACCTGACCATGTTTTGGGGAGGACTGTGGAAGGACTTTGGAACTTGAGCTAGAAAAACCACTGGTTGTTAAGAACTCTGTAGGATGTTCTATAGGAGCTTGGAAGATCATGCTGAGAACAATGCAGAAGATGGAGACCTGGCTTGTGAAATTTCAGAGGGAAGATTAAAGACTCTTATCAGGGCCATGTTGTTTTGATTGTGAAGATTCTGTGGTTCTGGTTAGCTGGGGCTGAAGTATCAGCTGTGATTAACAAAATACCAGAACTACTTAAGTGAAAACTTTGCATTACTGGGACTATTGATGCTGGTTAGCTGGAGCTAAGAAATTAGCGGTGATTAAAAAGAGACCAGCATCATTGAGGTGACATCTTCTGGGGAGTGTTTTCTGAGAGCACAAAGATGTTGTGTTCCAGAGACAGCCAAGGTTGTACCTTGTGCTGCAACAGGACTTGGTAATGTGTAAGAGTCACCCAGGTGGTACTGGTTTTGACAGCATGAAGGGGTCATGGGGAGCAGCTGAGGCTCGGCACAGTGAGAGGCCAGGGAAGGCCATTGGTGAAGGTGCAGCCTCAGTTTGCAATTGATGGCCCAAGACTGAAGGTGTCATGCAAAGGAGTTGAGGCTTGGCACTATAAAGACAGTCTATGAGAGGCTACTGGGAAAGCCTAGTTACAGCAGTGTTTTGGGAATGCCAGTACCATGCAGTGACCACCAAGTACAGCAGCAGCAGTGGAGTACAGGCATCTGGAGCCCAGAAGACAAGATGTGTGCTACAAAGAAGAAAGCTGAAGAAGTGACCAAAGCCCTTAGAGGAGCCCAGAAGATCGTGAGTTGGATCCCAGACATTGGTTTTGCTTTTGATTGTGACTGTGCCCTGATATTTTTCCCTCTTGAAGGAAGAATATATTTTAGTGGAGCCCACAGTTAAGAGACTTTGAATTTTAAAAGATATTGGACATTTTAAATTGATTGAATTTTTAATATATAAAGACTGTGGGACTTTAAATCTTGGGAATGAATAAGAAAGTAAGGGTTGAGGCTTAATAGTAATGTGTTTGTGTGTCAAGTTGACAAGGGGTCAATTGTACTGCCTAGTTTTGTGTGTCAACTTGACACAGGCTGGAGTTATCACAGAAAAGGGAGCTGCAGTTGGGGAAGTGCCTCCATGATATCCAGCTGTGGGGCATTCTCTCAATTAGTGATCAAGGGGGTAGGGCCCCTTGTAGGTGGTGCCATCCCTGGGCTGGAAGTCTTGGGTTCTATAAGAGAGCAGACTGAGCAAGCCAGGGGAAGCAAGCCAGCAAGGAACATGTCTCCATGGCCTCTGCATCAGCTCCTGCTTCCTGACCTGCTTGAGTTCCAGTCCTGACTTCCTCTGGTGATCAACAGCCATGTGGAAGTAAGCTGAATAAACCCTTTCGTCCCCAACTTGCTTCTTGGTCATGATGTTTGTGCAGGAATAGAAACCCTGACTAAGACAGATAGAATATATGAAAAACAACTGGGTTTTGCAGAAAGGTGCTTGGAAACCTGTAATAGCGATTTCATGTAGATTATGAATATTTCTCCTTACTACGATGCCCACATTAGACAAATGGGTCAGAGTCCTATTCACAAACCCACTGTACTCTGACATATGCAACTCATTGGCTTAGCTTGCACAATTAGGTGATTTACTATCCACAAATATATATGTCATGAGCATTGCCCATTTATAGATTGTGAGCTGACTGTGCTGTGTAAAGTTTAAATTTTTACAACCTCTCCTCATTAGTCTGTCAATATCACCACTAGTCACACCTGGAAATCCTCATATTTAAAATGCTGCTCAGTTCCTGGTGGCAGATAAAAGTGTTCCAGTGTTCTAATGATCTCTTGAATGGCCATTTTTGTCACAGGCAATACATATTTACAATTACTTTTTTTCCCCTTGACGTGGCTGGATCACTTCTCTAAATTTTTAAAAATTACTTAAAATGTAAGCTGGAATGGTCTGCACCTGTCTACCTGCTGCTTTTTCCTAGTCGTAATAGTGTTCAATGGAAATGTAGCCAGTTCAGCTGGTAACTCACACAGTTGTGCAGGTGTATTCTGGGGATGACAATGTACCTTATGCTCCATATTACAGTACACAGGGCACACAACAAACAAACAAACAAACAAACAAGAAGAGCCCTGGGGATCTAGATGAAATAATTTTGTAGCATCATCAAACAGACTCCTTAAATGGAGTTGGATTTTCACTTTATCGTTTATTATTTTTCCTAGGAGCAAATGGCTATGAAAAATTTAACAATTATTCATACCACTGCCTTACTAAGAATTAACACTGAGAAATTTAATTTTTTGTAATATAAATAAACACCAACAGTGAAAGGAAGAAATAGTGCTTGTATATTTCTATAAAGATAACTGGGATAAGGTGGGCACCTAAATATTTTCAAGGAAATGCACAAAGGTTATGGGTCAGATGAAAAATAACTTTGAAAGTTATTTTTAAAAATGTTCTAGTCTTGCTGGGGTGGGCACATTTTGAGAACATCAAAGACTAAAAACTGAATTGATAACATGACTATTTTTTTTATTTTTTTTTTAATGTAACAAAATGGGGACAAGATTAAAAGTGGGTCAACAAAATTATAGTGACAAAGGAGAGATGAGTTAAGAGGTGAGCAGGTAGTTCGATACTTTGTTACTCTACAGTGTTGCCTGGAGTTCGATACTTTGTTACTCTACAGTGTTGCCTGGAGTTCGATACTTTGTGTGGAGAAGAATTTCACCTTCTTATTTTCATCTCCTTCTCCTACAATTTCTAAACAGCTTGCTCTTATCTATGTCCAAACTTCAAGCTAGAAATTCTTCAAATGACACTTGCGCCTTACTTCACACAGGTTGAACTATTTGTCTCTAATGCCCTAAAGTAGTGTCGTTCAGTCTCCCAGACACTTGAAATTATCTGAAACCTGACCTGCTTAGGTCAGCTGGCTCTGAGATTATAGTGTATTCTAGACCTGAAACCAGCCTGTTGGCTCTTTGGTTTTGTACCAAACACACTGACTTACATAGCTCAAAATACCACTGGCCTTTTTAAAATGGCATATCACATTCCAGGAGAGGATCAAAACTGCTGGCCGGTGATATTTGTCAAGTCTCTCAAAGTTGCACTTTCCAGGATTTTCAGTCCACTGAATTCTTAGACAGACATGTTTATTTGAAAGAATTCTTTATATATATTTTTTCTCCTCTTTGAGTAGGCGATTGGAAATCTTGACCTCTGGGTTCCTTATTTTATTTGATTTTCTGTAGTACTTAAATCTTAAAAATTTCCTTAAAATAATCTAGGTATGGATATTAATACATGATATTAACGATCTATCCTTGTTTACAGGGTTCCTTTCTCTGCTCCTGCTAGGCAGTTACGGAGTTTCAAGGACCAGCTTCTTCCAGTGTGGCCCTCACGCTGCCAATGGCTCTGGCTCAGCCTTATGCATCCTGCCCTTGCTAAAGTCTTCTGCGACCGCTGAAGTAGATTGATGTTGCCGATGCAATCAGTGGAATTCTACACAGTTTAAACTTTTATCCTCTAGCTCAGTGTTTAGTGATGCTTTTTGTTCATTTATTGCTTACTATATTTAGTATTTTAGTGTACAGCCATTTTTCTTTCCTCCTAAAACCCATAGTCAATAGTAGATACTCCATAAGTACGAAGAAATTTCCTGAAAATTTTCTGAAGGCTGACTGGAGACATTAGGTTACAAAACTACACAATTTCAAGTTTCTTATTTCAAATCTAATCTTGTATCAGATTTCTTTCCAAAAGTTCCATTATTACAGTTTTGTCAGAACAGTAAATATTATTGAATATGGACTAACTTAATTAATATTCTAGGTGATAAAATTTTAAAATACTTGGTTATTTTCTCATTTATCTCATGGTCACTATTTTGATTATATAATACTTATCCTTATTAATTGATTTACCAAGTTCCATTTGATAGGTAATGTGTTCTAACATCTATATATTTTTTTTCTTTAATGTTAGGGATCAAGCTTGAGGTCTCACACATACTGGGCAAGTGCTCTACACTTGCACTATATCTCTAGCCTCTATTTTAACTTTTAAAACAGTTTATTCTTATTTCAAAAATACTTTCTGCCATTAAAAACTAAAGAACT
This sequence comes from Montemys delectorum, assembly GCA_019843815.1. Taxonomy (NCBI): domain Eukaryota; kingdom Metazoa; phylum Chordata; class Mammalia; order Rodentia; family Muridae; genus Montemys; species Montemys delectorum. The sequence continues at coordinate 24,634 of JADRCD010223363.1, forward strand.
TAAAAACAAATCAATAAAATGGGGAAAACTACACAAGTAAATTGTTAATACTGATGCTTGCTGTGTAATGTTCTTAAGTTATGTTATTTCGTTATTGCTTGCATTTTATATCTATATAATGAACACACTCTACTTTATTAAAAGGAAAAAAATCATTCTGACTTTAAACAAATTATAAGAAGAAAATAGAAATCATAGTCTCATATAGCAGACTCTACCAATTCTAACACTAGTTTTCTTCTTCTTCTTCTTCTTTTTCTTCTTCTTCTTCTTCTTCTTCTTCTTCTTCTTCTTCTTCTTCTTCTTCTTCTTCTTCTTTTCCTCCTCCTCCTCCTCCTCCTCCTCCTCCTCCTCCTCTTTCTTCTTCTTCTTCTTCTTCTTCTTCTTCTTCTTCTTCTTCTTCTTCTTCTTCTTCTTCTTCTTCAGGGGAAACAAAAATTTGTATCTTTCTGGGATTTGTGCTATTGTATCCTGAGCAGCTTTGTATAGAATTAAATGTTATTTGATATGTTACATTCAAAGGCACTGTAATATCTTTTCATTTACATAGATCATGATTTAACATAGTATATGTAGACTGTTTTAAGTTTCATTGGGTTGTAATGCTTTTTCTTACATGGGAATCACTTGGTGGAAGTGACAGTCAAAAGTCTAGATTATTCTTAATTATAATGATTTGGTGGATAATCCAAATTTATCGGCCAGATGCTGATTTCTTAGAACTGTAGTTCAAAAGCTGTCCTACAGCAAGAGAGCCTGAGAGCAGTTAGCTGGTTTGTTTCAGGAGATTACAGCATCGAAAGTCCAACATTGGACCGTGTTGGACTTTTACTGGTTGCTTCATTCCTGCCATTTTCTGGTGCAAATGTTGAGCTCTAGGCTGGAACATTTTCCCAAGACATTGCACTTTGTTTAAATGAGCCTGACCCAGTTTCCATTACTTATAGAAACACTTTGAAATTGATCATTTTATTTATAAATTTGCCCATAAGCTCTTAAGTTTTGCATCTGACTTGGTTCTTCTTGTAATTAAAATGAGTAAAAGCCTTAATCCTAAGCACAGATGGTAGCTCTAAATGTGCTATCACTTCTGCACATCATGTTATTTATGCTGCTTCTTTAAATATAATGGTAATTAGCTAATTATCTCATTAGCATATCAACATGCCCACACTACTCCTTATTGTGGGAGAAGGGTATGAATGATGAAAATCTATCCTTAATACAATTTTAATCATATCATCAGCAACAAAAATGGTATCAGTTCAGTCTTCCTTGTATATTTTAGTCATTATAAGCAAGCCAAAGGCAACCATCACAAGAGGAATCGTGTTCACCTCTAGGTTCATTTGCCTAAGGCCAAACTTCCTAACTCCATAGTTGTGTGTATTTGGAGACAAAGCCTTTAAAATAGTTAAACCACATGGTCTTAAGATTAGACACAATTTGACTCTTCTCCATATAAGTGGAAATTTAGGCATCAAAGCAAGTGTTGTGAACTCAGGGTCACAGAAGAAGCAAACATGTTAGAGCACAGGGCATGGCATTAGCAAGCCAAGCAGAGGAGCACCACAAGGAACCATACCTGTCAATATCTCAATGCCCGATGTCATTTCAGTCTCCAGAGCCATTAGAAAAATACTTCTATAGTTTAAAACCACTCAGTATTCAGGGTTGTGTTATATACGCTCAAAGCATCTAAAATAAAACCAAGTTTATTTGAGAGGTATAATTACAAGTCCAACAGAACCTAATGGCATTTGAGAGACAAAGGTGGCTAAGCAGCATATAAGCGACATCTAATGAAGGGCATGAGCAGCACTTATGTGTGTTCAGCAGAGGTCGTGCAATGCAATAGGGACCCTTCTCAGAAATAACTAGCCATCTCTTCTCAGGAAGATTCGGCTCATTAAAATGCTGCACCTAATTATCACTTTCACTTTCTGGGAATATTTTAGACAAATACTTTCCCAATGAGAAGGAAAAATTTAAGGTACACTCAAACTCAGATGTATGTAATGGGAGAATATGGGTCATTAAAAAAAAAAAAAAAAAAAAAAAAAAAAAAAATTTAAATCTATCTAAGGTTTTCCAATTTTTTTTTTTTTTTTTTTTTTTAAAAAATATTTTTTAAAATTGTTGTGTAAT
>JADRCD010223364.1:0-22951 GCA_019843815.1 Montemys delectorum
TTTTTCCAGGCACATCTGTGTCCCAAGGACAGAGTGAAGGACTTCAGACTTGGTAGCAGGTAAACTAACCTACTGAGATATCTCAACCCCTCAGGACTATTTTCATTATTAATGTACTTTCATATCAACATAGTTTTGCCTCTGACTACCAAAGCTTTCAACTTTAACCTCCATTTGCTACCTCTCTATCCAAGGTTGATAGTCTCTGGTTCATACTGAAGTTCTCTGTGTTCAGTGCTCATAGTAATTGTTACCAGCACATCCCATACAAAAATGCTGTTGTTTCCTTAAAGAATAAACTTCTATAGCTTTAGAACACTAGCACAGTGTATGGTAGTTTGCTACAGTGGCCCTAGGAAACACTCAACTACATCAACTGCTCATAGGATACTATTATAGTTATTTATTATTATTATTAACATTATTATCTTTTGAAATATATATATATATATATATATATATATATATATATATATATATAAAGTTAAAAAATTTAATGATACTACAATTTCCTTTTGGAATGGGACAAAATTGTTTTACATGTATCAAATCCAATGGACTATATGCCATCATAACAAAAATGTTTGGGTACAATAATATCAATTGGTAATGTGCTTGCCCTACGATCATAGAGATATAAGTTTGAGTCACAACATTTATATTAAAAAGCCAGGCACAGGCTGGAGAGGTGGCTGAGCTGTTAAGAGCACTGATTGTTCTTCCAGAGGTCATGAGTTCAAATCCCAGCAACCACATGATAGCTCACAAGCATCTGTAATGAGATCTGATGCTGCCCTCGTCTGGGGTGTCGAAGATAGATACTACACACACACACACACACACACACACATACGTGTGTGTGTGTGTGTGTGTATACATATATATATATATATGCCAGGCACAGTGGTACATGCCTGCAATCCAAGTGCAAAGAGGACAGAGACAAGAAGATTTGTGGGACTTTCTGGCTAGCCAGTTCAACAGAATCAGTAAGCTCCAGAGTCAGTAAGATTCTGTTTTGAAATGTGAGGCAGAAAGAGATGGTGGCCAGTGGCTGGTGCCAGGTTAAAGCTGCAGCCCTTGTCTTGGTGAAGTCTTTTTTCAGTTATGACCTGAATGAGGCCAAGTGGAGAGTGTGCACGCTCTACAGCACTTGGCACCAGGAGGTGCCAAACACTGTGCACTTATTCCAGGTGGATATCACTGTGGACCAGAAACTGAAGAAAATCTGAAAAATGTTAATGAAGAATGCTAATATCACAGAGTCCAGAGGTCTTGATTTCCTGGTCATTAATGGAAAGATAGAATTCCAGGAAACCATTAAAATATTACCAAAGGATATCCTGTCAAAGTTCTTTGTTGGCCATGACCCATGGGGTAATCCGATGGGAAAGTCCATGTTAATATTTTATTATTTTAGAGTATAAATACACGCATTATTTAATAGTCACATTATGATAATGTTAGACCCGTGGACAGCTACCTGCCCCAGAAAATTAAGGTGAAGAGAAGCTAAAGAACACAGGCTATGTCAACCTATTACTTTCACATGTATGCATGAGTTCATACACATATGTGCATAGACACATTTGGATGCTACAGGAGACCTTTTTCATGATTTAATGGTATACTTAGAGAATAATCTCTGCATTTTGACATGTTACATTTTCAATTTCTAAATCTAAATTTCCTTAAGGAATTGGAAATAATCAGGGGTTCAATTAAAATATTGTAGTTAGGATTCAGAGTGCCAGAAATTAAAATAAAATTTTCAATAGTAGAAATCTTTTGCTTTTCCTCAAAAATAGTTAAATAGTTCAATGGAAGAAATTTCTACATGGTATAGATAGTAAGACTGGAGGTCTCCAGGGACTTGAAAGCCATCCCAACTGAATTTAAATCCCTACTCCACTATTTTTAGCTGTGAGAACTTGGACAAGTCAATTAACCTTTCTTTGCTTTAATTTCCATCTTGGTTAATAAGAAAATGATATCCATCTCATTGAGCTATTCAGGGGATTAAATGAGTAAGTACTTGCCCAGCAATTAGGAGCAGTTACTATATTGGATTAAGTTCAGAATAAATGCTACTAGGGTGATCAGACAAATTGTTATGTTACCTGAGAATTATGCATATGAATGATGCAGGGGCATACATATCAATGTTATCTAAGTGTGAGCAAGGCAAATACAAGCACACAATAACACAACTTTAACAATTATATGGAGAAAATTCTTTGGTTTAATTGACCTAAAGTAATTTTGAAGAGTTTTATTAATTTGCTTAGAAAGTCTTTATGTATTTCTATGGCCATGATCTTTTATCTATAATTCAGAAATTCACAATTTCTTAATCTCAAATATCATGAGTTCTTTTGTCTGTTAGATTTCTATTTTATAAAATTATGTGTTCCAAAAAGAGAAACTCAAGAGAACCCATTGTACTTTCTAAGTACAACATTGTTAAGCTCTACTGCCTAAAATATTTCTTTATTTCTTTTTTTTTTCAATTCAGGGGAATTTCTAAACTAAATTGAGTGAAATTTTTCTAATTTATCAATATTTACTGATTTACCCTATAATCCCAACATAGGGAGGTGGATGTAGAAAGAAGAGGAGTTCAAGGCCGATTTGCATACATAGTGAATTTGAAGCCAGCCTGGGATACATTGACCTACATAACAAATATCATTATGACAATTTGAAGGGATTTGTGTGCTTTTCAGAGCCACAGACTAACTCAAGCCTCAGTATCTAGCAGGTAAAACCTCTTATCAAGTAACTGTGCAGGAAGTACAAGCACACACATCCCTCCCAAACAATATAGGTGGCTGCACTTACCCTAGGTTCCTCCCAGAATTTGAAGATAAGTCCCTATTACTAAAAACACCATGCATAAAGGACAAACGATTTGGAAATATTGAACTGCAACTAAGCTGGAAGTCTATTCCCTGAGGACTAGCTTTCAATGGTGCAGCCTAGTTATATATATGAACTACAAAAATGACCAAAAAGGTGCCATACTGATATTTGTATCTTAGATATAACCAAGTGATACTTGAATGGATGTGAGGACACTCAATAGAAAATAGTTAATGCCTGGTACTTTAAACCTAATCAACTACCAATGGGTGGTGATAAAATCCCTAGATGAAATGATAACAACAATTAATAACTTCTGAGAAATTATGTGTTTCCTAAATATGAGCCCTCTAATTGCATCCAATATCAAGTTAATCTTATAAAAACATACACATATGAGCAAAACTAAATAGACTCAGCCGGTTGTATTGACATATTTATATGTATGTATTCATATAAAAATAATTTTAAAAAGAAGAGGGAAAATTAAAACTGCAAGCCATGATTGAATTAAACACACACACACACACACAAACACAAAACAAACAATACACAAAAAGAAAAATAATGATGCCTTGTTTGACAAAAACATAATAAACTTAAAAAAATCAAAGCTTAAAACTCATCTCTTTCTAAAGGCTTCCATTAAGAAAACATGTATGTGAAATTTTGTTTACATAAGTAAAACAAATTAGTTTTCAAGTTACATTATACAAAATTTTCATCATACTAGGTGTGGTGATATTCAATTAAAAATAAGCACAATATGATCTGTGTCAAAATATCAGATTAGTTGCAAGAGGCAGGGCATAGGCTTTTACCTGTGATTCAAAACACATTGCCTGGATCTTCAACAGAAATGAATTGAACTTGGAATCTGACAATATATGAATGACCTCAAAAAAACTGAGATATTTCATCAAAGTACTAAAAGATACTAAAAATTTTGTTAGAAAAGGGACACAGCATTTGAGAGACTGGAGAACCTCAAACCTTTTAATGTAGTAATCTCATGACAAGTTAAATGGCTGATGCACAAGGCAATCACGGGTGCCTGTAATATCTATCAGATTAATCTCTGATGTAGAGGAGAAAATAATTTGGGTTAAGCTCTACTAAATGGTACTTATTTCTTCCATTTTGAGAGAAGAAAAAGATTCTAGTATATTTAATATGCATTTTCTAATAAAATCATATAGTTTTTGTTTTATATTATGCAAAATGGGGTTTCTTGTGACATTTCTTTTATCAATAGGGCAAATACTTAGGGTTAGCGATCAGATGAGGACCTTTTCGTGGAATCTGCTTTGATCATATTTGCTGCACTTTCCCTCTCTCCCTCTTCTCCTAGTCCAGCAGACCTTGCTCATCTTCCTTTCCTGACTAACTCTGCTTCTATTATAATGACTCGTTAATGGCAGCCCTATGAACTTAGATAGTGTTTCTTACAGGGAAATAAGTGGTAGATTCTTTATAAAAACATGAGCATCTATCCTGTAGAAACATTCCTGAAGAAAATGTCCCCACATCCCTCACCATGCCTTATTTACAGATGTGCTTATAGACACCCAGGGAAGGGTGGAACATCCTGAGTCCTCTTCCCTTCTAGACAGGTCCAGCTTTGTGCATGTCCTCTGAAGGCAGTCACAGCTCCTTATGAGTTCAAGGGTATAGCAGTCATGTTATATCTACTATATATTAGCTCCTCTTTCAGTTTCTACATTCTTTCTACCCCTATTTCACGGTGTTCCAGGGGCTTGATTAGAGTGAAACAATATCCAATTTATGACTGAATATTCATTCAACTGTCATTTATTATGATCACCTTGACCAGTTTTTCAGAGCAGAGGCTAATATCATTGATTGGAAGCAACAGAACATTGGAAGAGAGTTGTCCTTTTCAGGGTAGAATGACTTTGAAGCAAATAATTTTCTGCTGTAGTGTCTGTCCCATGTAAGCTAAAGCTTTGGGGTAGCGAGATGGGTAGTATTCTGTCCCTCAAACTGCCAGGCATCACAGCAAAGTCTAATAAATACAGTACACAAAGTAAATGGCCAGATTACACATACTTTTAATCCCAGACATCCAAAAGAGTAGGGATTAATGATAAAAAAATTTTGATTAAAAACCTTGACACTTGGCATTACCCTGTCTCAAGAAATAAAATGAATAAATGAACAATAAATATCCCTGACACAGTGATCTCATTTGATAAGGGAAACATAAAATTGTATATTAGTTGTACTTCTTTAGGTTTCTAAGAATTTAAACTAATTTAGGTGCTACACAGATATTAATGCAAATCTGAATGTGTTACTTAGGGCTAGATTTTATTTTGATGAACTTACCTAATTCCTTCTATAATCCATTTCTTCATCTGTAAAATGCTGAAAATTCTATCAAATACAGTGAGTTCTATTAAAATTTAAATGTAGAAAATCTGTGCTTAATAAATAGCAACCATAAAAATGTGTATGTTTTGCATATCTATCAAGATTATGATCAATTATTATACTAAACAGATGATTAGCAATGGACAATTTTGGTAGTAAATATGTTAGGCTCACTTCTGCTAGTAAGATATTCTAATAAAATTCCCCATGTTTAATTATTTATCAATCTCTCTTGCAAACCTAATTCAAGAATTAAAGGGAAAGAAACTACTGTAATATGGGGGAAAAAAAGTCGCTTGGGCTGGGAAACACAGGGTGTGATCCACACTGTCTGAAAGTAAAGGAACAGGTTTGCCATTGTGCTTAGGAACTGAACTACTATCCAGACATTCTGACATTATCTCCCAAAGGACTTTGTGATGTCTTTTCAATAGAAATGTTCATGTTAGAGCATGAAAAACCATAAGGTCAAGTGGACATTTAATAAAGCAAAAAGGTCTCTTACATTTGATAGTCTTTGAGCTACCACCATAAATGTAAGTAACAACATAAAGAAAAGAAAGTAGGGACAGCAGAGACAGAACCACTAGTTCCTGTTTGCTCGTGTCATGCAGTTAGGACAAATAGGAATAGGTCACAGGGCAAATTTTCTAGTTACAGTGGATGATGCATTCGATTGGTTGCCATGACAGATTGTTGGTATTAGTGGTCCTGAGTGTGATTAATAAGGCTGGTTTCTCTGACAGAGTAAGAATGGCATCATAGAATTGAATGAAGGTGAGCCTCTTCAAATCCATTTTAGTGATGCTTCCTGTAAGGGGACCACTGTAAAGGAACCTCCAGGAGGGTGAGTGTGTTCAGGAGCTATAATAAGAAGATCAAAGTAACAGGATGAAAGGCTGACTATCTTCAGCTTCTCAGTCTGTCCCATTGACATCAAGCCTTGATTTCTCCTCTTCTGTAACAGCAACTTTTCAGTCATCAGCTACAGACATTCATGCCTGTGCACTTTTGTTCGCTGCATTCTGTGCGGCAGGAAGAAGTAATTACCAGGCTAACACATTTGTTATTGGAGGTATGCTCATCTTAAAGTTTTCCAAAGTGAGATTTGGAATGAGATAGGAGAAGAAGAGAAGAGAAGGAGGACGACAAGGGGAGAAGAAGGGGAGGGGAGCAAAAGGGGAGATGTAGAAGGAGAAGGGGAGACAGACAGAAAGAGAGAGGGAGAGAGAGAGAGAGGGGGAGAGGGAGAGAGAGGGAGAGAGAGAGATTGAGATCCAATGTTTTGTCTGTTAATGAATAAGTTTCCACCATATGAATACACTAAAGAGAATAATTAAATAATACAAACTGAAAATATACTCAGAGTACATACTTCATCACTACTAAATTAAAATAAAACAACATGATAGAAATATCTGAAAGTTTGACTGTGGCTGTGTAATATATGAATGTTAGTATTTGAGAGTTGGTTTTCATAGTCTATTAAAAAAAAAATCTAGTACCCTCAGAGCTCCCAGTGACTAAAACTCCAACCAAAGAGTACTCATGGTGGGACTCATGGCTCCAGCAGCATATGTATAGCAGAGGATGGCCAAGTCGGTCATCAATGTGATTCTGTGAAGGTTCTATGCCCCAGTGTAGGGGAATTCCAGGGCCAGTAAGCAGGAGGGGCTGACGTGGTGAGAAGGGCCAAGGGGGAGGGAACAGGGGTTTGTTTTAGTTTGGGTTTTTTTCTTTTTTTTCTTTTTTGTGTTTTTGTTTGTTTGTTTGTTTTTTGGAGGGGAACCTGGGAAAGGAGATATTGTAAATAATGAAAACATCTAATTAAAAAAAGTCTGGCAGAATAGTGCTTCTACTTTCTTCAATAGGTAACTTGGTAAGTGCCTGAAAGATATGGTCACAAACAAACAAACTGCCCTTCTCTAGCAAGCATGAGCACTATGGACTTTTTAGTACTCTCTGTGGAAGTGTTAATACTGTCTCAACACAGTTTTATTCGAAGAATGTCAGACTCATTCCTGTGAAAGCCTTTGGGAACACCCTCTTCAAGGCTCTAGGGTGATAGCTAAAAATCGACTTGTTTCAGAGAGTTATCTAGGAAATAGCATCGAATAGTAAATAAAACCTGCACTGGACAGACATTTTTGCACAAACTGCGTGGAATTACTTCCTTTTAGAAATAATTATTCTGCTATGTTTATTTGATATTTTGGAAGTTGTAGTCATGATTATTTAGCAATGTGATTAATAAGTATTTTACAGTAGTTTACAGTGTGCAAAGTAGTATTGAATTTCATCTTAAGTATCATGACTCTGAAATATATTGGCTCTTTTATTATTTATTTTCATTTTTCCTCAGTAGATATTAACACCTAGAAAAATTAAAAATCTCTACTCTCTAGCAGTACAGGGTGTGGTCAGAAGTTCTAGTGAGTTAAGCAATGGTTTGAAGAACCCATTTTATATACTTTAAACTTCTGTCTAATTAAGCTAATATACTAGATGAATAAAATTTATGTTTGGATTTCCTCATGAAAATGAGGAATGTACTAGTCATATTAGGATAATGCAGATCTGAGGTGTTATTAAGAAAGAGTGAATACCCATTATTGTATTGGTACATTTACTTTTAAATTCAGTAATACAAGTCATTTTGCCATATATGACTGTTCTAACTTTAAGACCAGACTGAAGCCTTAGATAAGGAGAGACCATGCAAGTGGCTTTTTATTAAACATACAGTCTCTAAAGTTATGAACACATTCTTACAAAGAACTCTCAAACCTACATACCCATATTATTCTTATAAGCACACTTAGACACTAATGAAGTTGAAAAGAATTCAAATATACTTAATTTTTAAATGAAAAAATAAAGATTGATTTTTGGAATCTAGGTAAAGTTCATGTACCTATTTAACACTAAAAACAGTAATTACCAAGAAGTGTCCATATTTTTAAATTGAATTTCTTGATTTCAATGCTTTGCTATACTACACTAAACATTGAAAACATTGCCTCTCCTTACAGATAGATGCCTGCCAGAGAGCTTCATATCCACAGTGTCAGAAGGGATCCATAGGCCATGACAGAAACTTCTTGGGGCCTTTCATGCTGTCACCACTGGTACAATGGTAATGCAGAGACTCTGGATAAGGAGAGGACAGGTTTCTTTAGTATGTATTCCAACTCATGCAGTATACTCATTTCAATCAAGGTAAGTCTGCAATGTGCATCTACCTAGCTTAGATACACAAAATATGCAATCTTCGTGTCCAGCCTGTCCTTGAATGAAAACTAAACCCTGAAACAAGGAGAATAATCATCCTGCTTTATCTATGTGGAGTAAGATGGGGAGGAAAAGAAAGGTTCTCACAGAGGCTCCTTGTATTTGGACTTCCTCAAAACAGGTACTAGCATTATGGAAAATAAATAACCTACCAAAGCAGTGACCAATTCTTTTAGCAACACTGTGAAGGAAGGCTCTCCGAAAGCAAGTAAAAGGAGAAAATTCTCATCTCCCTTTCCCACTCTCCAGAACTATCTCCATCTTGATCTGTATATTTGATCCTTTTTGGCAGTGAGGACTCCTGTGACAGAGGCCAGTCCTGGGTACCCATCAGCTATTGCAAAGTTGCTTCCCCTGGAGCTGGGATACTGATAAGCAGAATAAGAGTTGACAAATGATGTAGAAACTTTGAACCTTAGTGTCTTTGTTGTAAAATGGAGAGATGAATGATTCTGCATGTGATTTATTGGAAAAAAAGCTAGTGTTTGACATGTGCAAATACTCAATATGCATATTAGCCTTGACCCAGATATAAATGTATTTTGAATATATTTATCCAAAAATTAATAGAGTAGTTTTTACTATACTCAATACTTGGTATTCATTGAATGATATTAAAATCTATATATCCTATATAAATAAGTGTTTGAAAGACTAAGGCACTCAACCAATCAACCAGAATTAGAAGAATTCATAAGGCATGTCATACATAGATACACTTTATTGACTATAATATATGCTTTCCATTCAAAAAGTTTACATTATACAGTAACTGCTGAAAATTATCATTATTCCTTTGTTTCTAATTTTAGTATGGTTTTTCAAATTCTTTTCATTTTCTAGTTTACTGGGTGGATAGCTGTTGTTCATAGGGTTTCTTTAGTTTGCATTTTGTCACTAATAGTGTGTGAGAAAGGATCAAATCTGTGTGATACAAAGAATTCTGCTTGTAGCATGGTGTTTTATAACACCCAAAAAGAAGAACCTAGATACTTTGAAAATCTCTAAGATGATGTGATAATATGTTTGAAGTTCGCTAAGTCAGGGCACCACTAAACCAAATTTCAGCAGCAATACAGGCAGGCTGAGCATTCTCAATATAATCAGCCCAAGGTGTAATCAAGATTAGGTTGTAGAAGTCTTAAACTTAGAACCATACATCTTTCATAATCACAGCAGTCTAAGACTTTGAAGAGAGCCATAGTGAGTTCAGACCATTCCTTCACATCTTGCATATGATTATGCAGGAAAATGTGGCATTGACTTTCTCCTGAGTTATTTATTGCATACTCCTTTGTCAACTTTTTCAGTTTTGATTTGGAGTGTCAATAGCCATATCTCACTAAGGCAGGTTTTTAGTCAACCATCCTATGACCATGGTCTGTTTACAAAGTTCAACAAGAACACAACTTGTTCAAAGAAAATAGATCACTTCCCATCTATGCAAAAAGAACACAATGTTGCTTACTTTTAACAACACCTGCTATTATTTTTAGATATTTCCTATTGTCAGGATGTTTTTTTGCAAAATAGGAAAAAAACATAACTATAATCTACATGAATGCAAAAAATCCCTGTAAAAATGGGGATAAGTCACTTTTGAGGAAATAGGACATGGTAAAGTCAAGAGATATTAGATGCAATATGGCTGGAAAGGTTCTTTAGAGCCCCACTTCGAGTTAAAGTCAAGGCAAGTGAGAAAAGAATGAAAGGCAGGGCAGAGTAAACCACCACAGGCACTCAGGGAACAGCAGATGGTCAGAGTGAGTGAGGATAGACTGTCAGGGTTCATCTCTCTTCGTTGTGAACCTGGACTGTCAACATACAATCATAACATGTTCCATTGGACAAGCTAATCTCGAAACTCACTTTGGGCACTTTTACTTTGAAACCTTCCTTTAAAGGAGGTAGTGCTACATGACCAAAGTTGCACACAAGGGGTCATTTTACTGTATTTGAAAATGTAGAAACATCTGTAAAAATTAATAAAAGAGGAGAAGAGAATTTCAACAGAACTTAGCATTCATTGAGAGGCTGGGCGTGCACAGATGTTTAAGTAGTCTCCATACTCTGCCTATGCACCCTTACTTCCTTATCCTCCAACATCCAGGAACCATTTCTTCCATCATCTTATTGCACATAACATACTATCTTGAAGCTAGTATTGTTAAGACAGAGCTCACAGCATTTTAGGTAGTTATCTTCGTAGTAATATGTATTTGAATTTCTCAGTGACATTCTGTAGTTAATATTTCTTTTGTTTTACATCTGAGTAACATTGTATCACATAGATTGTTCCTCACATTATCCTATTAAAACACACTTTTGGTTGCTCACAATATTGCAAAATTATTCACAATGTAGCTTTATGTGACTACTTGCTCCAAAGTGAAATATCATCTCTCAGAGTAAGAAGGATGAATGCATAAGACTGAAGAAATTAGAAAAAGAAGACTTAGAATGTTCTGGAAGATCCAGAGATTTACAAGGTCCACAAGGCCCATATGAACAGAACAATTGCTGGGGAAAGGAGACCGTAAGTTGTACAAGGAGCTCTGGGTACAGCTCTGAATTGTCAACATGACTTAGCATCCTTACTGGGAGTGGCTTTCCAGTGATATAGCTGCCTTTGAGTCACCCCTATTTATTCCTGTACATCTCCTTTTACTTATGATACCTTATATAGTAACTCATCTTTTCTCTTGGAAATGACATCGATAAGCACATTGGTTCACTAAGCTTGGTGTGGATGAAATCATTTCTTTGGCTTGTTGTTGAATCCTGATGTGGGGTGAGTGAACATTTGCTCATGTCATCCTAGGAAGTGTCTCTACATGTCGCCACAAAAGAATTACTTTTTGCCTATTGATTCTATGCTGCCAATTACCAAATTTTTGTCAGATGATTTTCACACACTCACACACACAGACATACACACAGGCAGGCATACATGTGCATTCTATTATCTCTATTAAGAACACAATTTCAGATTTTGAAATGACAGTGATTTTCAGCATTAACAACATTTTAACTTAAAGTAGAATAAGGTGAACTGATATTTGTAGAAAATTAGATTTTCAAGTGAAGTAAATAATTTCTGTGTTTTAAAAACTTCTCTGTGTTAATAGTAAAAGAAGGAATTTTATTGTTTGATACTGGAAGAAATCTATGTTGAAGAAAGCTTTAATGCCAATCCAGGTTTTCTACCCTGCCTTTGATCATTTACTTCCCAGGTAAAAGACATACAACTTTAAGATTTACAGTAAATCTGACCTATATTAAAATACATTAATAAAATAACCAGTAATACAATAATGAAATATCAAACAACATATTTTTCTGATCCTGAAATTTAACAGACTAAGAATCAGAAGGAAAAGTTTTCCATTCCCAATGATTGCTTAAGTGTCAATGAGTATCTGGCCTGAGGAACTGTGAAAAAGTTAGAGAAAATGACCATAGAAGAAAATATGCAATAAGTGAACAATTAAATTATATTTAGAGTCCCAGAGTCGTTCTTGTAGCTTTATTTCTTTGGATATTTTTAATGTATCTCTTCTAGGCAAGGAATCAAGGTATGATACACTAATGAAAGATAAATTGCTATATTGCAAGCTATGTGGTTTGTTTCAGGAAAAAAAAGTTGATCTTTATGTGTATCAAAAAGTCCAAACAAAATAAGAACATGATCATAAAGTCCAACAGAGATTCAGGATCCAGATATTTTGCAACAGTTGCATTATCCACAATGTCTACAAAGGTTCTTCAGGATTCTGTGGTAGGAGTTTCACAGGAGCCAAAGTCAAAAGACCATAGCGATGCATATATTCAGATATAGAGAAAAAGATAGAACTATCAAACCAAGTCATAACTACACTCAGGAAAGTTCCCTAGCAAACAAGTCAAATGTATGTTACTATTTGCACATGTCACCTGAATCATGCGCATGGACGATTAGAGTAAAATCATGTTGTCTGATGCATTTCTGGTTACAGGAAACATAGTGTTCTCTGCCTAGTAAGAGCTCAACATGAAACCAACTTTCCTTCAACAATTAATTGATTAGTCATTTCTGAATTACCAGAGGCACAGATGGGAACTAACAAGTAAACCCCAGAATCATGGGAAACTGGATGATGAGGGTCTAGAAATCTAGACACCCCTCAGCAAGCACTCTGTCCTTGGTGTTTTATTGAGACTTCCATATACCTTCATGGAAATGTTTATCTGCAAAGTTATTGGTAAATATTTCATTTGTGTGACCTCTCGAAAATGTGAATAAATGATGTGCAGTCTGTCTAAGCTAGTAAAATAGGAATGTCAACTAGTGGTTGTTCTCTTTGCTGCTTGCCTGGTTTCCAAATACAGATCTTGGCTAGAGCTCATGTGTTCAAATGATAATCATATGCCCACACAGAAATGGTATGCTATTTCCAGTAGGAACCCTCACAGGAGTGTCTGTCATTAGAAAAGATGGTGTCAGGAGAGGGAGAAAACACAATGTAGCCTCACTGGAGTGGATGAGGACCTTTGACATAGTGTCCTACAGTTATGTTATCCTACTCCCTTTCCACTGCGTTCTCTCTCTTACACTTCAGGTCTCTGGGGATCAACACCAATTCACAGAGTGGTACTGACTTTGGGAGAAAAAAAATCAATGACCCATTCTCTTGGCAAGGGGATGGACTGTTGTCATGGCTGGCGGCACAGCAGGAGATGGAGGAGAAAATGGAATAAAAGGATGCAATATCAAGGAATGGGGGCATAATTATGCTTGCAGAAAAGTACGTTCAATAAGCAGATTGCTGGGGAGTGGCAGAGACTAGCTTTTCATAAATATGAAATTGGAATTGGGTTGAAAAATTAGGGCACTGAAGCTTTCTCCCTAAATAAGGAGAACATGATAATAGAGCTTATTTCTGCCTCCATTGCTACCTGCCATTTGTCAATCACCTAATTACAGTTGGAGAGCCTTAGAGCCACCATGCTGTCTGTGCAGAAAACCTAGGGATTCATTTGCTTGGTTTTGTTTGTTTTTAGAGTCACATCTTTTAAAGAAATGGAACTAAGGAGAGAATAGCAACAGAGAATGGAATGCATAGATGGAGCAAAAGAAAGAAAGAGAGAGAGAGGTGAAGACAGAAAATGGAACTGGAAGGAGAAGAAGGGCACAGAGGAGAAAAAAGTAAGAAGGAAAGTCTGAATAAGCAGCTAATGTCTGGGAGGAAAAGTACATCTGGCTAAGTCCTAGCTTTGGGAGCACGGCCACTCCCCTTTAGTCATTACTGAGAGAGACCTGCCAAGATGAGGAATTACCACAGGAGGGGTTGGATATTAGGATTAATTGTCTCGAACCAGAGCAGTGGAGCAAGCCTGCAAGCACAGGAGGTGGAGATAACAACACTCATGAGCAGGCTCCTAGCTGCTCCGCTTCTCCTAAGTGGGGCCTCACACAAAGGTACCAACAGATTTTCTGAATTGTTCCAAATTTCCAAAAATTAAAACAAGACAAGGGCTTGTCTGTTGACAGTGACTAGCATTAATGAACTTGTCTCTCTAACAGTGTGGAATCCCTGTGGCCTCGGCGTTCTGCCACCACACCCACCCATCCCCAACCCACACCCATACACAGCCGCCCTTTTTTTTTAACCTTACTCCTAAAGGTAGTGATTTTTACATTTATTTATTTATTTATTTATTTATTTATTTATTTATTTATTTATTTACTCTGAGCATATATATTACTCTGCAGCCCTCCCTCATTTCTCTTTTCCCAGTCCTTCCCCCACCCCTGAAATCTCCCCTCTCCCTCAGATCTACTTTTCTTTCATTTCCCTTCAGAAACTGGGACCCCTAGGGATATCAACCAAACATAGCATAATAAGGTACAATAAGACTAGGTACATATCTCATATCAAGGCTGGACAAGGCAAGCAAGTAGGAGGGAAAGGGCTCCAAAAGCAGTAAAGGATTCAGAGACAGCTTCTACTCTCACTGTTAGGATTCCTACAAGACCAAGCTACACAACCATAACATGTGCAGAGGAATTAGGTCAGACCTATACATGCTTTCTGTCTCCTCCTTATCTGTGAGCTCCTCTGAGCCTTGGTTAGTTGATTCTGTGGTCTGTGTTCTCCTGGTATTCTTGACCACTCTGATCATTAGTGCTGACTACTGATTTGCTTTCAAATCTAGACTCTTAAATGATCTAACCAATAGTTTCAGGAAATTAGTTATGGCCTCAATAATCCTTCTGAATTAAGATATTAAAGCTGAGATAGATTTTTGGACATAATTGTCTATTAAAAATTACACAATTTTAGACAGAAACAATTCTAGGTCAGAATTTTTGACTGTGGGATGACAATCCATCCGTCTAGTTGATGCCCTGTCCTTCTCCTGGACTCTACAAGTTCCATCTCCCCACTATTGGGCATTTCGTCTAAGGCTCTTCCCTTTGAGTCTGGAGATTCTGTCACCTCTTAGGTCTCTGGGTCATTCTAGAGGTTCCCTCCATCTTCTACCTCCTGAAGTTGCCTGTTTCCATTCATTCTGTTCTCCTGCTCTCCTGTTCTTCCCCCCTCTCAATATCTGATCATGTTCCTCTTTCTCCTCCCCATCCCTTCTCCCCCTGTATTCCTCCCTCCCTCTGCCCCTGTATTTGCTTTCTTCTGCCTCCCAAGTGGAATTGAAGCATCCTCACTTGTCTTGTTAATCTTCCTGAGTTCTGTGGATTTTACCATAGGTATTCGATAATTTTTGGCTAATATCCACTTATTAGTGAGTACATACCATGCATGTCATTTTGAGTCTGAGTTTTCTCACTCAGGGTGAAAATTTCTAGTTCCATCCATTTGCCTGGAAAACTCATAATGGCCTTGTTATTAGTAGCTAAATAGTATTCTATTGTGTAAATGAACCACATTTTCTGATTCTACTCTTTCACTGTAGGACATCTGGGCTATTTCCAGCCTCTGGCTATCACAAATAAGGCTGCTATGAACATAATGGAGCACATGCCCCTGTGGCACAGTAGGTCATAAAAGAACTGCAGGGACAAAAAAAAGAGAAGAGGCTGAGAAAAAACAGGTCCAGTGACTGACCTAACTTGGGATTCATCTCAAGGGGAGGCTACAAGGCCTGACACTATTACTGATGCTATGGTGTGCTTACAGACAGGAACCTAGCATGGTTGCCCTCCGAGAAACCCAATAAGCAGTTGATCAAGACAGAAGCAGATACTTAGACCCGACCAATCAAGGACCCCTGTGACTGAATTAGGAAAAAGCTGGAAGAAGTTGTGGAAGAGGGTGATCCATATGAAGACCTGCAGTCTCAACTAACCTAGATTCCCAACATTTCTCAGACACTGAGCTACCAACCAGGTACCATATACTAGCTGGAACGAGGCCCTTCTCCTACCCCCTGACATATATATAGTAGAGGACTGCCTGGTCTGGCCTCAATGAGAGAAGATGCACCTAACCTTTGAGATACTTGAGCTCTCAGGAAGTAGGGATACATGGTGGGGGCGTGGGGATATCCTCTTTGAGATAGACAAGGAGGAGTGGATTGAGAAACTGTCAGAGCGAGGACTGGTGGGGGATAACAACTGAACTGTAAAAAGAATTAAAGACAATAAAAAGTTACACAGTTAAAACACATGAATTAACAAATTATATAATGTTCTCTTGTAGCTGAACTAAAAATTACAAGTCTTTAGATGATGCACTATGAATATATTTTCACAGGATTACTATAAATCTTAGTATATTTTCCTATGAATATGTGGTCTCTCCCAAAGAGCCTTTGTTTTCTCATCTTGGTTACACTTTCCTGCAATCAAATTTAAAAGGAAACTCATCAAGTCCCTGTACTCTTGTCCATGATTTGTGTACCACCTGAATAGTTCACATTCAAATAAAATACAGATTTTACTTTTATCCCGTGAATAATCACCATTATATTTCCAACATGTTCCTATCTCATCACTCAAAGCCATGTGGGACTTTAAAATTTGTTATTTCAACATCCTCTATGCAAATATTAGATTACTAATGTTGCTATTACCAAAAACATAACACCTACAAACAACTGAAGCTTTTCATTCTACTGTTAAGATCCAAGTTTTAAAACAGGTTGTTAGGACTGTGTCCCTTGGGGATCATGGGGAAAAAATTGTCCATTATCTTTTCCAGCTTCCAGGCTGCTTTTAGTCTTTGAGACATGGCCTCTCAAACCCAATCATTGATGCTATCAGATGTATGTATGTTTCAGAGTGGTGTTTATGTTTGTGGATACATGTGTGTATGGATTCACATGTGTGTATGCATAGATGCAAGTGTGTGTTCATGCATGTGAAAGGCAGAGGTCAACCTCAAGTGTTTTCTTTTGTCATTATTTTTGAGACAAATCTTTTCAATTGAACCTGGTGCTTTACATTCATCTAGACTAGTGTAACAACTAACATGGACCTCTATAAGGACCTTTATCTTGGTATAGCCTCCAATATTGTAATAAATCAATGAGTTCATTTTTCTTATTTGACATCCTATTTCATAGAAAGGAGAAGACAATTTGCTATCCTATCAAGTGCATGTAAAAACATTTTAGTTGAATTGAGCTTATTAATATTCAGAATTTGACTTTCTGAAGGTCCCAATTCACACTGCACAGCCAGCCACAGACTGAGGGTCTCCAATATGCATTGGGAATCCAAAGACATTTAATGTATAGACATAGAAGTGCAGATCCTTTGGTTTGGGCCTAAATTAGCTTGTTTTTAAATGTCATTGTGGTTCTCTAGAAATTGTACATACTTCTGTTTATGGCTATTTCACACATCTGTGGGAGCTTCAGGTATGAGATTACATGCAAGGAAAAATATAACTTTATCCTATTTTACAGGATATTTATGAAGTTGACTATCCTCATGTTCTCATTAATCCACACAGTTCCCATAATAAAGTAGATTTATAATTAATAATTAAAATATTTTCATGTGGAGGTGATGCACATGCATGTACAGTCCCAATACTGATAGTGAAAACATTCTCGATTACTCTTTCATCTTCTTTATTGAAGACATCCCAGTCACACTTGTATCTTGCCAAAATAGTCCAATTCTGTGTCCTTGGTTTATTTTCTATTGCTGTGATTAAAATCATGACCAAAAACAACATGAAGAGAAAAGGATTTATTTTGTCTTACAGCTTTCAGGTCACAAACAGCCCTGTTCCAGGGTAAGAGTTCAAAGCAAGGTACCTTTGAAGATAGCAGCAACTGAAACATCAAACATGGGTTAGTGGTGGTTCCTGGTTTGTTGTCCATGGATTGCTCGGGCTGATTTCTTATATAAAATAGAACAACCTGTTCAGGTGTGGCACTGTACACTGTGAAATGCACCCATAATTATGAAAATAGCCCATTGGTTTAACTAGAGAATAATCTGATTGGGGCATCTTCTCCGTTGAAGTTCCCTCTTCCCATGTGGTCTTAACTTATGTCAATCTAAGAAAATAAATTGGTATTTTTTGATCATCAGCTTGTTTTGAGAATGTCTTGTATCTGCCTTCCAATGTAAGCATTATAAGAATGCTACCATCCTTAATTGGCATTTGGGGGATTCTAACTCAGGGCCTCATGATTTTGAGTCAAATTAATAAATCACTGAGCCATCTCTTTCACTCCATGACTTTTCTAAAAAAAAAAAAAAATTAAGCATTAATAATTAAATCATTTACCTCCAGGCTCAATTGCCTTATTATTATCCCAATTACTTTTAATTTGAAGTATAGAGGAGAAATACATTGATATTCTTTTGTGGGTCATTGGTGAAGCATAGCCATTGTGTCTTTCAGATGAAAGCTTTGTAAGCATTTATTTAATGCTAAGTTAATAGCCACTGTCATTGGTGACTCTATTCCCAAAGTAATTTGAGCCCTGACCTAAAGTTGAAGCCCAAAAAAGGAAACATTGGCCAAATCAGAGTAGCAACCAAGCACCACTATGTTATACTTTCATTGTAGACTTGAATGGTCAAGCAACACTGGGCTTAGTAGACTTTAAAGTGATGCTGAGAAAGAAAGGTTCTCTCAGTGAACAGCAGCAACACAGGGAGTGTAAGCCATCCCTGGATTAGGACTTGCAGTGCAGAGCAGGGCAAGTAAGTCAAGGAAGACAATGAAGCGCTCCATAAGTTCCAGATCCACAGAAGAAAGCAGAGGTGCAATGGAGGCTCTGAGTACTTACAAACTATGAGGACTCTCAGAGAAAATATTTTTGCTTCTCAGTAGCAAAAGAAACTCAAGTAATTCTACTTCTTAGAACAACCTGGAGACAGTCGATGCTGAATATTCATGTCATCATCAACCTATATACTTCACAATACAGAGGATACATGAGCTCACATAGTGTTTTCAATTGCTTTGTTTTCCAGATCATGAGAGAAGCTGGAAAAATGTACTTTGTTCATGCCCTCAAAGCCCATGTCTTGATTCCCAATGAAAGTCACATTTTATTTATGGAGGTGATGTGGATTTGGGCTACACCCAACAGAGAGCAGAGGCCTTGTCTAATTTAGAAAAGTGAATGTCTGGGCCAGGAAAAGCTCCAATCAGATTCTCTATGGGAGTCTGACCCTGTCAATCCAAGTGGCCCATGGTCACAGTTTTCTGGGAACTCTAGAAGATGATCATGTTGGTAAATCTGCTGTTTAAAATGCCTCCAGTCATCTATGTTATTTAAAAATTTGGTACATGTCTTCTATTGCATTTGTTTTTCTATAATTTGATATCAAAAAAACAATAGCATTGTATGGATGGGTCTATTTTGAATTTTGATTTTTAATTATTTTGAGTAAAAACATGATAGAAATCAGACTTTAGAAACATTGAAAACACCACACATATGCAAGATGCTACTGAGGCCATCTCAGGTATGGAGACACACTCATGACTCTAAGGGTATCTTGGTCTTGGAAAATAGAGAGGTTCCTTATTGTTGTTGTTGTTGTTGCTATTGTTTGTTTGCTTGCTTTTATCTTAATAACACTGTTAGAGTTTGACAAAGAGAGAATTGCCAAGGAGAACAAAATGTAGATGAGTCTGTATGTTAAATGACCTTGTCTGAGAAGAGATATGACAGCTAGAGAGTACAAGGTCCAGCCACAAATGTCATTTAGTAAGAAACAGGAAGTAAGATCGCAGAATTAGATTGGAGTGAGATTGGTAGAGACTAGTTGACATGGTGTTAGAAGAGGGTAAAACTGATAAATAAAAGATCTGTAGAACACGACAAGGTGATGTGGTCTGTGATTTCTTCTCCACTGAAATAAAAAGAAAACCATTTTTAAAGTTATGTCATATATGTGAACATAAAACAAATCCATAGGAAAATATCGAGTCATATTCAAATTATATATTTATTCTGCTTTGACTTAGGCTGCTGCTGGAGTGTCCTAATCTAATAGTTAGTCATCATGCACAGGTATTTGGTTCATCTGTTGGATTATGACCAATCGTTCTCTTCAACTGAGGCAACAAATCTCCCTCAACTTTTTACATCACAGTCTCAGACTTGTTTTTCGGGGATTATATGAATAACACCAACTTTTCTTACATATTATAGATTTTTCATTCATATTTAAAAAACTGCTACCCATCAACTTATCTTTTCCTCTGTATTATGGCTCATGGGGCATAATCTTGATTTCCTGCATTCTTCTGCTGTATTTACTCATCCATCACTGTCCCTTTCCAAAGAAGATGGACTCAGGAAATGAAGAAAAGAAGCTAGGAGTGACCTGATATTAGAGAATAGAATGCAATTAGCTCTTCACACCCTGGAAAACGATATTCTTGGCAGATGTAATAGCTATAAATTATTGAGCTGACACATCAGGAAAAAACTAGAATCAGTCATTAACATATCTGAAAGTGCTCTGAAAATGAGGACCTGAGTTCAAGAATACCCCATAGTTGGCTTAAGGTCATCCACGAAGAAATAAATTTCAAGTAGACCACTCTCCTATTTTCTTCAACCTAAGGTGCTATTCATTTAATCTATTAAGTTACACAATCAGCAAGTTCTTTGTAGATGCATGTAGCCAAACAGAGGATTACACAACTCAGGTGTTTAGTCAAAAAGTGCATGCTATGCAAGCTTAACGATGTCAGTTTGTATCTATGGTATTCATGTAATGATCTAGGTTACAACACACACTTGTAATACCAAAACTGGGGAGGTGAAAACAAGAGAACCTTGGGTTTTGCTAGTCAACTCAACTAGCAAATTGATGAGCTATGATGTTAGTGAGATATTCTGATTCATAAAATGAGGTGGAGAGCTATTTGGAAAGTGACCCAATGTTGACCTCTGTTTTATATGTTGCACACTCAGAACAGGGCTATGCATGTACACATGTATGCACACAGTTGCATGCATGCATGTGTGTGCGTGCACACGCGCGTGCGCGCGCACACACACACACACACACACACACATCACCACAGTAAACAAGTCAACAGTAATCACAAAAGACCCAAAGTCTCTCCAGTTAGCTTGTTTTCTAACTACAGCTTACATCTATGAAAAGGTACTTCACAAATGCATTTATAAAATGGGAATTCAGGTTAATTACAGTGAAAATGTAATATTCAGTAACCTGGCTCTTACATGTATTGATTAGGGAGCTTATAAGAGGAAAGAGAGTTATGTTGTTTTCAGTGTCAAGCTAAGGTGTTTTGATTTTAGTTCCTAGATATATCTAGAACATCTGGACAATCATCTACTGGGGTTTTCTTCCTGCTGTGATGGATGTAAGAAGTGACTGCTATCCTTCAAAAAGACTGGTGGATTCACAATATATCTTGAAATGCTTCAACTTCTTGGAGGCCATTTTCATGTTTTATTTTAAGAAACTTGACTTCCTAAAGGCTCTTGTCGGCATATAAGTGGGATAGAACACTCTCAGGACTCAACAGTAACATTTGGAATTATGAAAACTAGAATAGTGCTTCAGCACTTTGTATCATAGAACACAGGAGCATCAAACTTCTCTGGATCTGTCATGGAGAAATTTACTGAACATATTTCTTAAGAACACAACAGAAGAATGGATACAGAAAATGTGGCTCATTTACACAATGGAACGCTACTCAGCTATTAAGAATGAGGACATTCTGAGTTTTTCAGGCAAATGGATGGAACTAGAAAATATCATTCTGAAATAGGTAACTCAGACTCAAAAGGACATGCATGGTATGTAGTCACTGATAAGTGGATATTAGCCAAAATATTACCAAATACCTAGGATACAATCTACAGAACTCAAGAAGATTAACATGTTTAAGTGAGGATGCTTCAACCCCACTTGGAAGGGGGAAGAAAGCAATCACAGGGGCAAGAGAGGAAGGAACATAGGCAGCAGAGGGGAGGGGAGAAGGAAGGGGAACAAGATCTGGTGTTGAGAGAGGGTAGAACAGGAGAACAAAATGAATGGAAACAGGCAACTTTGGGAGGCAAGAGGTGGAGGGAATTTCTAGAACATAACAGAGGCCTGGGAGGTGACAGACTGTCTCCTCCCCTGTCAAAGGGAAGGACCTTAGATGCTATACCTTAAGTTGAGTGTGTGTGGGGGGTAATTGTAGAGCCAACTTCCCACAGAAAGACAGTTCATAAAATGAGGGATGGGGTTTCCATCCTACAGTTAAACTCTGACCCATAATTGTTTCTGTCTGAAAGAACTGCCGGGATGGAAATCAAGAGGAGCTTGAGGAAAAGAAGGTCCAGCAAAAGGCTCAAAGTGGGATCTAGCTCAAGGTGAGGCCCCAAGGCCTGGCACTATTACTGAGGCTATGCAGTGCTCACAAAACTGGACCTAATCATGACTGCCCTGTGAAAGACCCAACAAGCAGCTGAAAGAGTCCGTGCAGATATTTGCACACAACCAATAGACAGAAGCTACTGACCCCTGTGGTTGATGTAGGGAAAAGCTGGATGAAGTTGAGGAGGAGGATGACCCTGTAGAAGGATCAGCAGTCCCAATTAACCTTGACCCCCGAGATCTCTCAGACACTGGACCACCAACCAGGCAGCATACACCAGCTGATATGAGGCCCCCCAACACATATACAGCAGAGGACTGCTGGATCTGGGTTCAGTTAGATAAGATTCACCTAACCCTCAAGACACTGGAGGCCCCAGGAAGCTTAGAGGTCTGGTGAGATGGGGGTTAGAGGGGTGGGGTCATTCTTGTGGAGACATGGGCTCAAGGAGAAGGTTTGGGATGTGGAACAGTCTTGGACCAGGAGGGAAATAAATTCTGGAATGTAAAGAGAGAGAGCGAGAGCGAGAGCGAGAGAGAGAGCGAGAGAGAGAGAGAGAGAGAGAGAGAGAGAGAGAG
>JADRCD010223365.1:0-50477 GCA_019843815.1 Montemys delectorum
GAGAGAGAGTGTGTGTGTGTGGTGGTGGGGAAATGTGTATGGCTTACTAATAAGAATTTGATTTTTTTTTTTTTTTTTTGAGACAGGGTTTCTCTGTGTAGCCCTGGCTGTCATGGAACTCACTCTGTAGACCAGGCTGGCTTCAAACTCAGAAATCTGCCTGCCTCTGCCTCCCAAGTGCTGGGATTAAAGGTGTGCAAGAATTTGATTTTTATGTTAATAGCTCTTCCCTTCCTACTTAAGGTTATTAACTGAAATTATGCATGCTTAATTCTATACTCTAAGGAATGCATCTTATTTTTGCAATTTCTCGTACTTGTTTTTCCTGTAGATATCCTTGTGACTACTCCAAATCGACTGATCTACTTGTTGAAGCAGGATCCACCAGGGATTGACCTAGCAAGGTACAACATTCTCGTGTCTTTCATTCACTTGCTTATTTTACTCGTTTCCTTGTTACTGTGACTGATTATTTGACAAACAGAAATTGAAGGAAGGGAGGACAGGCTGCTGTTTGAAGGTGTATAGTTTATCGTTGCATTGGGCGGGAAGGTAAGGGCCTGGACTCCTTGCATCCACAGTTAGAGAGCAGGACAGCGATGACTCTTGCCTCTTAGCTGCCTTTCTGCTTTTTATTCAGTCTGAATCCCAACCACAGTGGGGTTTTTAGTGTGGCTCTTCTAACCTCAGTTAACCTGGTCTAAATAATCCTCACAAACGAGGATCGTCCCTGGTCATTTTGGATCCTGGCAGATTAACAGTATCATCCATCACAGTTACTTTGTTCTCAGTTGCTTTTCTTATTGTCCTTTGGTGCATACTGTCTGCCAGCTATGTCATTGTTATGCTGAGAATAATAGTTTGAATTATCTAGTAGAAAACTAGGAGTTAACGTACTGGTCAAGAAGAAAATTACACACTTGAATAACAGTTAGTACATAGCTCCCCAATACCGTTTCACATCTTTTAGCAAAGGCAAAGGGATCCTGAAGGAATTCTCTATTGCTAATATAGCTTGTCTTTGAGGGTTTAAAGTAGGTAACTGTGTTACATTTATCATGTTTTTGTGGTCCTTTTTCTTGTACATTTTTTTATCATTTGATAAAGTGGCATCATTGTTGGACTTTTTTTCTTGTATACTGAGAGTTTGGTGAGATGTCCTGGATCTTTCAGTTCTGTAATCACATGTTGTTTTGCTATTCACTAGTGTTGAGTGGCTGGTAGTAGATGAATCAGACAAACTGTTTGAAGATGGTAAAACTGGGTTTAGAGACCAGCTGGCTTCCATTTTCCTGGCCTGCACATCCCCCAAGGTCAGAAGAGCCATGTTCAGTGCAACTTTTGCATTCGATGTTGAGCAGTGGTGCAAGCTCAACCTGGACAACGTCGTTTCTGTATCCATTGGAGCAAGGTAAACACTTTTTCTTTCTCATTATCCCACTCGCTTGTTGTCGTGGGGGACTGGGGCTTTTTGTTTTGTTTTTGATTTTGCTTTGTTCTGTTTTGACTCAATGGAATAGTTCTTTAGTGTGACACCGACAAGTGAGGGAAGCTTACTGATAGAAATGGGTTTTTCAAAGTCAAGGTTAAGGATTTTTCAGAATTGCACAAAAGATCCTCATGTTTGCATACTTAATTCATCCCAGCATCATTCATTCATTCACAAAATACGCCATCAGCTCTGTGGCCACCCATACTTAGTTTCTCTGAATGTTTACGTAGGACTGCAGGTCCTACTGCTATCATTTAGCCATAAGTAATTCTGGCATTAAAAAATGAATTTGCTAAGCACCAGGGGTGTAATTCAGTGATTGATAGAGCAGTAATGTAGCAGATCCCTGTTCCATTCTCCAGCACTGGAAAGGGTTTGAGGTAGATAAGCATTTCATGCTAAATAAGTACACCACCTCAGTTTTAAAAAACGACCAAGGAAAAACTTGGGTTGGCAAGATGGCTCAGCAGTAAGGGCTCTTCCCACCAAGCCTGCTGCTGAGGTGGGTCCCAGAACCTATGTGTGGAAGGACGGACCTGGGAAAGTTGGTGCTGTGTCACACAGGTGCACACATGATGCTCAGAGGACACTTCTTGGGGGTTGATTTAGTCTCAGGCTGACCCATTACACAACAAGAGCCTGTATCAAAGCTCTGTGCCATCCCTGGCTGGTTTGGACTTTTTGTTTGTTTGTTTTGTTTTTAAACAACAAAGCTTTTCTACATCTAGTCCTAGTAGACTAGTCGTAAACGCACAGAGCCCTGGGCCACCCTCCCGGGTGCTGGGATTGCAGTTCCTCACCAGTGTGCCTAAATTTGATTCATAAAAGATAGGTTTTTCTTCTCAGGAACTCTGCAGTTGAAACTGTTGAACAGGAGCTTCTCTTCGTTGGATCTGAGACTGGAAAACTTCTGGCCATGAGAGAACTTGTTAAAAAGGTGTGTTGGAGTGCACTCTGCACTGGTAAAGGTCACTCACATTTTATCATCATCCTGCATTGTATTTAGTGTTGATTCAATCATAATGATCCAGTGAGTGGTGAGGCTTCTGGACCTTGCTGGTGATGCCCTTAGTCCACATCTGCCTGTCCATGTGTCCTCCCTCATCTCTGCTGGCTCATTAGAGATGACCTGGGGCACTGAGGAATGAGTGACGCCCTCGGTCTGCTTTTGGTTTTTTGATCCCAAAATAAGTACTGAGTAGAAGCCTTGGTTAGAAAATGTAGCGGGGCGGTGGTGGCTCACGCCTATAATCCCAGCACTTGGGAGGCAGAGGCAGGTGGATTTCTGAGTTCAAGGCCAGCCTGGTCTACAGAGTGAGTTCCAGGACAGCCAGGGCTACACAGAGAAACCCTGTCTGGAAAAACAAAAACAAAAACAAAAAAAGAAAATGTAAAGGCTGGAGAGTTGGCTTAGTGGTTAAGGGCACTTAGAGCTCTTGCAGAGCACCTGGGTTCAAGCCCCAGGGCACCTGACACCCTTGCTGACCCCTGTAAGCCCCAGGCACATACATGGTCACATATGTACATGTAAGTAGAACACTCATACATGTGGGTTCAGGGTAAGAAAGCAAAAAAGTCTAAGTGGTAGACCTGCTTTTTGGAATTTATTCTTATAGGTGAGCACAAATATATCAACTGCCTTTCTTCAATTGAGAGCCCCTCTTCCCAGATGACTTTGGTTTTATGTCAGGTTGACATAAAACATGCCAGAACAATGTACTAAATTGAATGGGTTATTTGTGAACTGAAGACATTTTATGAGATTGAGTGCATTCTTTTTTATAAGTTATATGTGCTGATTTTTGCTTCTTTCTCCTAGGGTTTCAATCCACCTGTTCTTGTTTTTGTTCAGTCTATTGAAAGAGCTAAAGAACTTTTCCATGAGCTCATATATGAAGGTATTAATGTGGACGTCATTCATGCAGAAAGAACACAGCAGCAGGTAGAAAGTCAACTGTACTACAAACATCATGCACTGCCTGTTTGCGTCTAGACTGGTACTAAAGCATTTAATGTGTCTTCTTTCACCAGCGAGATAACACAGTCCACAGCTTCAGAGCAGGAAAAATCTGGGTTCTTATTTGTACAGCCTTACTTGCAAGAGGGATTGACTTTAAAGGAGTAAACCTGGTCATCAATTATGATTTCCCCACCAGCTCAGTGGAATACATCCATAGGATAGGTGAGCCTTTGTTTTCATGTCCTTGTTGCCTACTTTTCTTTCTCAGAACCTCTACTCTTTTTACTCTTTGGTTTTTTTGGTACTGTGAAAATCCAATGACCTTTTTTTCGGGGTGGGGAGGTTATGTTTTTTTATTTAATGATGTGTGTGAGCATGCTGATGGTGTGTGGGTTGGAAGAAGACCTCGGGTGTCAATCTCAACTTTGCAGTTGCTTGAGGTAGCATCTTTCTTGCTCTTCATTGTGTATGTCAGGATAGTGACCTTTGAGCTTTCAGGGAGTCCCTCATCTCTACCTCCCATCTTTTTTTTTCTTTTCTTTTCTTTTTTTTTTTTTTTTTTGGTTTTTCAAGATAGGGTTTCTCTGTGTGGCTCTGGCTGTCCTGGAACTCTGTAGACCAGGCTGGTGTCAAACTCAGAAATCTGCCTGCCTCTGCCTCCCAAGTGCTGGGATTAAAGACGTGTGCCACCACTGCCCAGCTTCTACCTCCCATCTTAACTTAGGGACACGAATTACAGACATGGCTTACTGCTCTGGCTTTCACAGGAATTCTGGGGATTTGAACTCATATCCTCTCGTTTGTGCAACAAGTGATTTACCCACTGAGATATCTCTTCAGACCCCCAAAGTCCTTTATGTGAACCTTGAGAATTATTTCTAGTTAGCAAACAAACAAAAAAGTCATTTTCATGGTCTGGTTTCTCCTAGGTCGAACTGGAAGAGCAGGGAATAGGGGAAAAGCTGTTACATTTTTCACTGAAGATGATAAACCATTACTAAGAAGGTAAGTTAAGGGCTGGGATGCAGCTCAGCTGTAGAGCTCTTGTCTGGTGTGTTTGATTCCAGCATCACACCCACCACCTCACCATGCAAAAATTTAAGAAGCGTATAAATTAGGAAACATGACTTGGTGTTTTAGTTGCAGTTGACAAAATTGCTTCATTATTTTTCTGTGTGTATTTATTAGTAGATAATTATAAATGACTGTGTCCCAATTTCTGTTACTGATATATTAGTTAACTAAATTTTAGCCATGAGCTGGGTGTGATGCTTGCTACCTGTAATCTTAGTGTACTTAGAAGGCAGAGCCAAGTAGATTGCCAGAAGTTTGAAGCCAAGAATCAGAGAAGAGATCCAGGAGTGGTGTTTTTGCACTTCCTCTATTAGAATTTGGAAGTGTTGACAGTGGAATATTTAGTTTTAGGTTTGAGAGTAACAGAACTCAGCAGAGTTGTGTGGTGCTACTTGCTGTATAATTGTTGGGGTTGAGGGGAGGAGGTGAAAGTGGGGAGTCATCTTTCTGTGTACCGCAGGCTTAATTTAGCCTCTGAGTAGCATGGGCTATGGTCAGACTTAGAGCCTGAACCTCCCAAATCCTGGAGTGATGGGGTGACCCATCACTCTTGGCTTGTTGGTAAGGTTGTGGGTTACTGAAATCTCTGTAGAGGTTTCAGTCCAGTCAGCACTTTCTTTTACCATGGTGCATCATTCTGTTATTTTGGAGCCAGATGGAGTTTTAAATTTAGTCCCAGAATCATAGAGGAAAAAGTATTTTAGTGACACATTTTCTTTTTTGTCAGTTGTAGCCCTTTGAAGTCTGGATATCATATACTTTTAGACTCTCCGGTCTTAATTTAGTCCATCATTATAGATTTTTATGCAGATTTCTCATTTTGGAGATAGGGTAAGTTTAGGCTGGCCTGAAACTCACAGTCGGCCTGCCTCTGTTTCCCACAGGCTAGTATTACGGGCTTGTGCCACCAACCTCAGCTAGAAAGGTACATACAGAGTTCTCTGTATTCTGGCTGCCTACAGTAATTTTTGGTTGAAGGATAACTGATAGCATGTACATTCTATACATGCACCTTCAAAGCTTCCATTTTGTCATACGTGCTTTGTCTTGCTTTAACCAGCTTTCATATATATATATATATATATATATATATATATGGGTCTGTTGCAAGAGCCTCATTGGATCTAAGGGCTTAATAACCATGAGGATGTGACTCTTGACTCCAACATCAGTGAACTATGACCATTAGTTTTTCATCTGTGAGATGGGGTTTGTAGGATTTTTCACATTAAGTCATTGTGAGGAATGAATGGTTATTATATGTAGAAATCTTACAGTCTGGCCCTTAGTAAGAACTGTCACTTAATGAACTGAGGCTTACTTCTAGCTTCACTAGGGATTGGAAATAGCTGCTACCTAAAGTTACTCCTCCATATATTGATTTCAGTCCAGTGAATCTTCTCTCAGGAATCTAGTATGGTTGCATTTGACAGCAATTGGTACTCTCTGAGAAGACTGTGCTGGAATGAATACTCTTGTGTAGTTTTAGTTCCTGTAGTGTTGTACAGAGGGTTTTGTACATGACTAATTTTGTACATTAATGAGGTGTGTTCCTGTTTTTCGGGTTTCTTTTTTAGCGTTGCCAATGTTATCCAGCAAGCTGGTTGTCCTGTGCCTGAATACATAAAAGGTTTCCAGAAACTAATGAGGTATGCATTTAAACTTACTTGGAGCCTTTTCTCTGGGTCTTTACACATTCTTGCTTTTTGTTTATTTTGTTTCTTCCTCCTTGCCTTTATTTAATTTGTAGTTTAAGTATGTATATCCCAGAATGGTATGTTGTTTAATTTTACATGTTTTTTTCTTTCTTTATTTTTTGGGTTTTTTTTTTTTTTTTTTTTTTTGAGACAGAGTCTCACTATGTAGACCAGGCTAACCTCAAATTCACAGACATTTACCCGCCTCTGACATTTACCTGCCTCTGATCCTAAATGCTGGGATTATAAAGGTGTGTGTGCCACTATGCCTGGCAAATTTTTTCCTGCTTTTAATCTCTCTCTCTTTCTCTCTCTCTCTCTCTCCTTCTTTCCTTCCTTCCTTCTTTCCTTCCTTCCTTTCTTTCTTTCTTTCTTTCTTTCTTTCTTTTTTTTTGGAGACAGGGTTTCTCTGTGTAGCCCTGGCTGTCCTGGAACTCAGTCTGTAGACCAGGCTGGCCTCGAACTCAGAAATCCACCTGCCTCTGCCTCCTAAGTGCTGGGATTAAAGGCGTGTGCTACCACTGCCTGGCTAAAGCATTTTTTAAGTAAACATTTTACTTTAGAATGTATTAGTTCCTTCTCAGCTTTTTCAGCTTTGAAATTAGATTCTTAAAAATTATTCAATGAGTGAAATATGCTTACAATTAGTAATAATGATTAATTGTCTGGAGTCAGATTCTTTAATGCTTATTGACATAGAACATGAGCTTGTCCCAAAATATATTTAATCATAGCCAGTGTGATTTTTAAGGTTGATTTTCTGAGCCGGGCAATGGTGGTGCATGCTTTTAATCCCAGCACTTCGGAGGCACAGGCAGGCAAATTTCTGAGTTCGAGGCCAGCCTGGTCTACAGAGTGAATTCCAGGACAGCCAGGACTACACAGAGAAACCTTGTCTCAAAAAACCAGAAGGAAAAAAATTTTTTTTGATTTTTCTGAAACAATTGTAAGTGCTGTCAGCTGAACTAGGCCCTTGAAGTGAGTAGAACCTCAGCAGACTTAGCTTCTAAATGAACTTGTATTTAAATTATTTCCTCTCTCACTTCTTAACTTCCAGCAAACAGAAGAAAAAAATGATTAAGAAGCCATTGGAAAGGGAGAGCATTAGTACAACTCCAAAGTATTTCTTAGAACAAGCTAAACAGTAAGTACCTAGATGGGAAGAAAACCGCTATCATTAGAGTAGGCATTGCTTTCCTTAAGAGGCATTTATAGAAGTAAAATGACTACATTGATAATCTATTATAGGATATGGTCAAAATGTGTCTCAGAATGCCTTTGATTGGGGAGTTTGTATATTTTAATGTTGAAATTTTCTGAATATATTAATCATCTGTGTTTCCTGCCATATTTGAAAATAGATTAAAGTTTACTGTGGATTAGAATTGCACCTCACACTCCACACCGTCTGCAGTAGGCCAGGCTGCTGAAGCAAGCAGTCACGAGCATTGACAGATGTTGATGAAACCTTTCTTAAAGCTTCTGTCACCAGGGCAGGATTTCATATAATCTTAGGCTTATGCACAGGTGCACTGTATCCTTTAAAAATTACTACTTAGCTTAGGGGTTTTTGGCGGGGGAGGGGTGAGTACTCAGCATAGGTCTTGTGGGATACATACAGGTATGTTTGAACTATTCTAGGGTGCTAGTGTTTTAAGTAGGGTTTGCGAGAATATCTGAGTTCCATTGTTCTAGTTAGAGAAGATGGTGCTTTTCACAAATTTCCCAGTTCGTTCGTGTGTGTGTGTGTGTGTGTGTGTGTGTGTGTGTGTGTGTGTGTCTGTGTCCCCTATGGGTGGTGGTAACATCTTAGGGAAGTAAGCTAATTCTACTTTCCATTAACTTAAACTGGGTGGGAAAGCCATTAGGTGGACTGTTCCATAGACTAGCACAGTTCACTACAGAAACTCGATGCTGGTAGGCTAGAGAAATGCATGTAAAACAGGTCATATGAGAACATTAGATGACTTTAAACAAAGGAATTTACATAAGGGGAAGGTCTTGGGGGCTGGGACAGTTACATGAGGTTTCAAGGAGGTAGATTTGTCTAAGGATGGGTGAGATTTAGATCTTCAGAAAGAACAAGGTGATCAGTCGTATAAAACTGTGCCATCCTTGTAAGCAGAACAGGAGGCTTGCACAGCATTCTAGTGCTGTGGAAATAAAAAGTGCATTCCAGGTGTTGGCAGTGCACAGGGTGTCCCAGAGTTTTAGTGTTTTCTCGAGATTGAATGTGGACGAATACACACCACAAAGTTATAAAGATTTGGAAGCTTAATAGTTTAAATTCCATTGGTACTTTCTCAGTTTTATGAATTCTTAATGTTGTAGGGGTGTGTGTGTGTGTACATGTGTGTGTGTGTACAGTTTTTGTGTGGCAGGTAGTTTATCTGGAATATCATGAGGGCTGTTAGGCATGTTAGGCACCTGTCAGAGGTACTTCTTAGGGAAGCTCAGATTACAAGTGGAGGAATCTTGGGCACTGAGTAGAAGCCAGTGGAGGCCTTTCTGGAGCCTGAAAGTCAGATGGACCATAACATGGAGACCATTGAATTTTAATAGAATTCCTCAGTATTATTATTATTATTATTATTATTATTATTATTATTATTAATTATTTAGATTAAACACTTTTGAGTAATTACATTTTAAATGTTTTGTGTTTATAGTATTCTTTCGGGCTTATTAAAACTTAGCTACGAGAAGCCTTGGGAGTGCTGATTAAGTCTTGTGGTATCAGCCACACACTTAAGGCTCTTTTTCCATTTACTTCTAATTTAAAGACCATCTTTCTAAGCACAAGAACAAGCTCCATCATGATCTAGTTCATGCTCCTTCTTCATTACAGATACAGGTTGCTTTGGGGTGTATAAGTTTATGTCTTCAGCTCAGCTTCCATGTTAGACTTGGAACCTGATCCCGAGGGCCTCCCTTTAGGCCCTGCTGACCCAGCCTGGTGTGGTGAGGGGTGGATTTGGATTTGGAGCCTAAAAACTGATTCTAATAGGAACTTTCATTGGTGACTTGGACAAGTTGCTTGTCTAATGTGTGATGACCAGCAGGTTTGATCCATTCTGCCTCATTGTCTTATTTGAAAGTGCATGTACAAACATCACTTAACACAGTGTCTCGTCTTACCACAGAACCACTGGGTCAAACCCAGGCTCTGTGCTTGGTGTTGTGTAGCAGTGTAGTTGGTTATAATGTTTTTCACATGAACAGTGATTTTTATGTTAGGCAGAGACCTAGTAAACATCTTTGTTCCCAGTGCTGCAGATGCTTTGCTGTACAGTGACTTTTAGCCTCAGTTATTGAAGTAAATTTATATAGAATTTCTGATTCAGCATGTCTTCTTCCTTTTCGTAGGAAAAAGGTTGCTGGCCAAAACAACAAGAAGAAAGAAACTCTCAGAAAAGTTAAAAAATAAATACCTTAGAAAGCATTCTCTGCATTGTAACTTATGAGCCCCGCATGAATTCTCATGAAGTACTTACAACCATCTTTACCAACACTTTAAATCAACAAGGATATGAGAGAACAGAATGGTCCTGATGTAGTGATGCATCAGGCTTCACTTTGTAGGTGGAATTTATACAATGGAAATAACATGCATTGACATTTCTGCCTGAATCCGGAGAAATACTTCTTATAGAAGAATAAGAGCTGATGCTAAAATAACACCCAAATGTGGTGAACTCTTAAGGATTTTGCCCTTCAAGTGTGAAGGAAAGTGTGATGCATGCTGTGGAGAAGCATCTGGAACAGAATTTTAAAATAAAACCTTGAGCTTGAATGCACCATCCACACTTGTGTGCATGGAGAGCCAGGGGTGTGTGGGGTGCAAATGAGCAGCAGCACAGGCCAGCTGCAGGAAGAAGCCTAGTGCTCCCTGTAGTGTGTTTCTCTGTGGTATGAGCCACGATAAGGAGGTCCCCCATCTGTGGTTATCCAAGTTCCAGAGGATTGGAAACTTCAGTCTGTTGAAATAAATACACCACACTGGGGAGGAAGCTCATGCTTAGCTGTCATAGTGTTGCAACTGTAAGGTCTGACTTCATTCTCCATCATTTAACCATCTTCTTTCCTGTCTCTTTCCACTCAAGATGACTCTGCTTGAAAGCTGATAGCACTCTATCTTATCCTGATAAGGAAGAACATTCCTGTTACACAATATTCCCAGCTTCTTTGTCTCAGACGCTTATCTTTGCTGAGACTTGAGGCCTTCATCCACCCTCAGCAGAGGATTGTGATCATTTGGAACAAGGCAGTGCACAGTGTGCAGGTTTCTCTTAATTATCTGCTTTGTACAGTGAAATAAAAAAAGGCTTGGTACAAGTTGAGGCACTTAAGACTGGGGCCTAGAATTTCCCAGGGTCCGTGCTGCCACGGGACTACAATGTAGGTGACTGCCAGCAACTGAATTAAACCTGTTTCCTTTACCCTAGGCAGTTGATGCTTCAGTCTAAAGTCAGCCCAGGAGACCTTCTTAATGTGTATTTGTTTTGAAAATGGATCTCCAGCACTTGGGAGGCAGAGGCAGGTGGATGTCTGAGTTCGAGGCCAGCCTGGTCTACAGAGTGAGTTCCAGAATAGCCAGGACTATACAGAGAAACCCTGTCTCGAAGAAAAAAAAAAAAAAAGAAAATGGATCTCTGTATCCTAGACTGGCCTGGAACTCACAGCAGTCCTCCCGTTTCAGCTCCTTTACTACTGAGAATACAGACAGGAGACTGTCTTGAATAAATGGGACAAAGATTTTTTTTTTTTTTTAAAATCAGGCTTCATTTAAATAAACTGCTCTAGAGAGTAGAAGCTGAAAGTATGTAGTATTTTTTTTTTTATTCTTGCAGATTGTTGAGTCAGTGTGTATCCTGAAGTGGATATACACTTGAAACCGTTGTCAGGTGTGTTCTTTCATTTTAGACCTTCAGCTTTTCCTGTATTTTAAGACTAAAAGTACTTATCTCTGTGTCTGAAGCTTTGTAAACTCACAACAGATATCCTTCAGCAAGCATTAAGTTTATTTTTCTTTTAGGAATGCAGGGCTTGCTAACATCACCACACTCTTTTGCAACTAATGACAGTGATTAAAGTATAGAAACAGTTGTGTGATATGAGGCCGTGATCTCAAAGCATCTGAGCAGGACTCTAATGCAGAGGGGGAGTGTCCTTGGACGGTGCAGATAGAGATGCTAACAGATCACTTTGACAATCCCTACTCCGATATTTTCTCTTCATTCTTTCCTGAGCAACCACCCAATCCATGAAGTAGCCACAAAACTTGTATCAGCTTGTTTTGTCAAAAGGTCAGTAATGAATTTAAACTCATACATCAGTAAGGACTCTTCCTGCATAAATGTTAGCTTCGTCCAGGCAAGAGGAAGAGTGAAATAGTAAACAAGATCTCACAAATAATGGGCATGGTCCTAGTTAAGGGACCAAGGACTCTGAGGACGCACTGGCCTGGATACACTGGATACACTGCAACTATACACTGCAGCTCCAAAACTGAGCATATTACAAGAACTTCTTCAAGATTGATTTTTCTCATTTCTAAAATAGCAGTAATAACTCATAGGGACACCAGACTTTTAAATGCACATAAAACTGATTGGTCTAGTAAACTAATAACCTATTATAAATGTCTTATCGAAAGCTGTAAGGCAAGAAGTGGCAGGGACTGGTTGTAATTAATCCATTATCTAAGAGCTTAAACTTTCAACACATTTTACTCCCAGGTAGCTTGATTAGGGGTGGAGGTGTCAAAGTAAAAATACCCTGTGTAGGTTCAGCATAATT
Organism: Montemys delectorum; assembly: GCA_019843815.1. Classification (NCBI taxonomy): domain Eukaryota; kingdom Metazoa; phylum Chordata; class Mammalia; order Rodentia; family Muridae; genus Montemys; species Montemys delectorum. The sequence continues at coordinate 12,023 of JADRCD010223365.1, forward strand.
GTGCTTGTTGCACCTCACGATGGCAAAATCGAACACAGTAGGGCACCTTGGAGGATCTCCTCTTCGTGTGAATTGAGTTCATGTGTGCTCTTTCTTGGTTGGCTTACTTAAGTCAGTGCCTGTGATGGGTGCTGAAGAGTGCCAAGGGAAACAGCTGTAAAGGCCCCCTAGGATCTGTCTGTCGTGTAAAGGAACAACAGAAGAGCACCTGTGTTCCATCATCCAGTTAATTCAGGACCTACTGTGTGCACTAGTGCAGATCCTGGTTTGCAAAGTAACTACACCAGCCAGTGCTGTGATTCCTGCAGCATGCGGCGGGTGCGCGCCGCTCGTGCCCGAGGGCCGTGAAGTCACGTGGGCGCGCGGCCCCGCCCCGTCGTCGGCCCCGACTTGGTGGGGCGGTGTCTGCCCCGGAAGTGCCTGTCTTCGGCTGACAGCTGCTGGCGCGGCGGCGGCCCGGAGCAAGATGGCGCTGCGGCCAGGAGCCGGAGCCAGCGGCGCGGCGGGGGCGGGCGCGGGCCCCGGCGGGGCAGGCAGGTGGGTCGGCGGGGCGGGGCGCGGGGCCGGCGGAGCGGGCAAGTGGGTCAGCGGGATCGGCAGGTGGGGCCGGGTGCAGGGGCGGCGGTTGCGGGACGCGAGCGTCCTGGGGACCCGCGGGGAGCGCGCTCGGGTGCAGGCGCCACCGCACCTGCCGCGGGGCCTCGAGTGCCCGCGAGTCCCTTCCAGGCTTGCTGGGCTCGAGCTGCTGTTGGAGGGAAGGCTATGACGGTATGGTCACAAAGCTGGAGGAACTGTTTTAAGAGTGTATTGTCTTTTTTCTCATAGAGCGTCCTGTCCAGACCTTTTTCTTTTCTTCAGGTATGAATAGGAAAATCTGGAGACCTTTGAATTAGTAATTGTCTTGAGATAAAGCTCATCTAGTAGATGGAAACTCTTGCCATTTGTCTGACTCCTTTTTAAAAAGACATTTTGAAACAAAGAAAATTCACTGACCAAGAGCAGTATGCTCCTGTTACAACAAAAGCTTCCAGACTTTATTGAACACCTTTTAAAAATAAAAATCTGCTCTTTGTTATATTTCAGATAATTTTTAGCCTGTGCTTCCTGTATCCAGAATGGTAAAGGGGCGTTTAACTTAAGTTCATTTTCATTTAACGAAATCTTTGATTCCAGAAAGTCTGCACCCATTTCTATCATGACTCAGTTAGTGTTTATTTAATTAGTTAACATGCAGCACACACATTCCGAGATAAAATTAGCTTTATGTTTTTAAATATCCTAAGTTATCTTTGGAAAGCGAAGTGTTTTTCATGTATAGTTTAATTTTGGAGTCACACTTCAAATGTGCAAAAGATTTTAAAGTAACCACCTCTTACAGGTGCACACACACACACACACACTCATTCACAGAAGGAAAAAAGCAGTCACTTGAGTAAAGCAACTGTGTGTGGCTGGGTTTTCCGCTTCCTCTACAGTCTTTGACTTTAAACTTAAAATGTTTTAACTTCCTCCTCTGTTTTTGTCACTGTTTCATTAGGGTTTTTCATTAGTGATCTTTAGAAGTGCTTTTGCCTGCAGAATAGACACAGGATGACAATTTCTAAAGTGGCATTCCTAAATGGCATTAGTCTAATCAGGTGTATGATTAATAATGGGATCAGTGCTAGAAAATTTCAAAGAATTTTATGTTTCAGGAACAAATGTTCTCTTTTAAAAAGAATTAAAAAAGGAAGAACCCTGGGTACAGAAAAATTAAGTGTGTTGCTCAGTTTGGTTTATAATATTTTAAGTCACTGGTCCAAGCAGCTATGCTGGTGCATGCCTATAATCCAGCTCTGAGGAGATGTAAGCAGGAGTTCAAAGACATGCTCAGCTATGTGGAGAGTTTGAGGTTAGCCTGGGCATCCTGAGATCCTGTCTTAGGGAAAAGAACATGGACAATAAACTTGTGTGTACTCCAACAGGTACTAAATATATAGGAGACAGAAAGTGATTACAGTGGTTGTGGAAGGGTATTTGATGTTACATTTATTAGATACTTTCTTGGGCTGAGCGACTATATACTCAGGAATATTTTGGTTTTGGGAAAGCAATGCTAAGAGCTGAAGTTATCTATAAGAAAGCTAACAAAGTAGCAGGATATAGTTGGAGAAAAATAGAAGCCAACACTCTTCTCTCTAAGCTTTCAGTGGGAAAAAGAAATTACCAGCTGGAACTGATTCTGACACCTGGCTTCTGCCTTAGATATTGTTTCTTAAATACTTTCTTTTAGCTACTTAGTTTCCTTAAAGGCTAGCCAAAGGCAGCCACCTGCAAACAGCTGCTTTTGCCCAATACACTGAATGGACTATCCTAGAGTAAATGCTTGAAACTTAGAAACGACAGCATTTGCCTCTAACCAAGTCAAGCAATAGAGTTGAAAACAATCTGGATGAGTCTTGGAGTCATGTGTAATGACTACACATGTAGATGTGTAAAGTACTAGTTTGAGAATGTTGTTTATTTTGTGATGGTCTCTTATTAATTTAGTTCAGGCTAGAGTTGAACAAATAGGCCCAGGGCAGCCTCAAATTTGTGATCCGACTACTTCAATCTCATTGTTGCTAGGTTTGTGGACTCCGCCACCCTGAGCTAAATATCATTCTTCTTGATGCCCTAATACCGAAGTTCTCAACCTGTGGGTCTGAACCCCTCTTAGGGGTCACACATCAGCTACTTACAATATGATTCATAGCAGTAGCAAAATTACAGTTAGGAAGCAGCAATGAAATAATTTTATGGTTGGGGGTCACCCCCACACAAAGAACTATATTAAAGGGTCACAGCATTAGGAAGGCTGATTGAACCACTGCCCTAATGGGTTCAAAAGACTCAAGGCAGGCAGGCCCCAGTGCCCAGTGCTTAGTGTGTTCACCAAGTAACCTTAGCTTCCTGCCCTACTCTCTTACAAGCTCTGTGGGAACTTTTTTGTCTCTTCATCCTCTGCTGTTTCTTACTTATCCTGGCATGTGTGTGTTTTTTTTTTTTATGTAAGTATTTGTGAGTTCTACCAAAATGCCCAATAGTGAAGTTGATTTTTGGCTGCACCAGGGAGGTTGGGGGAAGGGGTTGAGATTGTCATAAGGGGATGGGGGGGGGGGGGGAGCTAGCAAATACTGTGGGGAGGAACAGTGCAGATCGGCTGCTATTGGATGGAGAGAAGAGTTTCATGTGATAAAAAGGAAAGGAAAGCATGCCCGATCCAAAAAGGCCATGAGGGGAGACAGGGGAACTCTGACCCACGGAGGAGTCATACTGTTTTAAGGCTGGGTGTGCATCTTCTGACCGGATCTTTACTGAATCTGCCTCACACCAGTGCTATATTATATGTATTAGAAACCAGAGGCTGAGGCTGAGGAGATCCATTTAGAAGACTGTATTTAGGAGTTCAGGCCTGAGACATGAAAGCCAGTAGCAAATGTAGGTTAGTAGCAAAAGGCTTGTGACAAGCAGCGCTCCTGGTCTGAGACTCGGCAGCATTTCAGTTAGTGTTCGTCCCTTCAAGTCAAGTTCTGGGACGCTCACTTGGTTCGCACCCACAAGGTCCTTTCCTCAAGCTCAGTTGTCTTATCAGCGTTTTAGCTGCTTGTCTAGCCAGTCTAAGAATTGGTTGGCAGTACAAGGAGAGAACTGACTCCCCCACGTTGTCCTCCCACCTCCACATGAACAGCTCCAGACATAAACACAATAAGTGAATTTAACAAAAGAGAATGGTAGGGGCTCGAGAGAGCACTCGTATGGGGGAGGAGGCTCAGATCTGCCTTTAACTCCAGCCCCAGGGCATCTGATACCCTCTTCTGGCTTTCTTGGCTGTCCACACACAGAAACACGAATGAAAAGAAAAATGTGGTAGTGCTAATAATCTAAATATTTCGTAATAAAAATGCAGGGGTCACTAAGCAACTTTGGGATGTTAAATTTTTACTAGAGTTATATTTATCAGTACACTTGGTTTGTTCTTCTATGTGTTTGATTCTTTAAGTAGCTTTTAAAATCTATAACAGGTATTTTTAAATCATATTTTATATTTACTAATATTGTGGGTTTTGACCATGTGTGCGCACCACACATATGTCTGGTGTCCTCAGAAGAGGGTGACAGATACCCTGGAAATAGAGTTAGGGGTGACCAGGAACCATCACGTGGATGCTTGGAACTGAACCCAGGTCCTTCACAAGAGCAGCTTACTAACCATCCCTCCAGCCCTGTAATACATCTTATATACTGTCTCTGTGGTTGCCTTAATTTGGGACCTTGACAAATGTTGGGTTCTGAGTCCTCACTTGATAGGGAGGGAGCAGACAGGTAGGGTAAGAAGGGAACTACAACTGGCTACAAGAGAATAGAACTCACTCCAAGTTTTACTGAGCCACTCTACCATACTGGTAACTTGAATCTTTAAGGCAGGTTTGCCAAAGTCCAGTAGTTGCCTACTTAACTGTATTCCTTGCTACTAAGCTTATCAACGTTGGTGTGTAAGTGGTGCCTTTTAAAACAGATGATCACCAGCACTGTCCTTGAACTAAAACATTTTATCCAGTGAGAGGCATGGTGGCACACATCTATAGTCCTGCTGTCAGGAGATAAGACGGAGGATTGATTGAGCCTAGAAGTTTTGTCTTAGACAGATGAACCAGTTAACACATGACTCGACTATTATTCCTTGTATACCATTAAGAAAAGGGCTGACTCTTTAGGCCTGCTCGTCAGCCACAAGATTCACCAGTAGCCAGCCCCTCCACAAAAGCCAGATGGATGTCTAACTAGAATGCTAAACCATTTTGTCATTAAAGGGGACAAAACGAACCACTAAAACACTGTAGAGCCATGGACTCTGAAGTTGATATTTTAAGCGTTTTCCTGTGAGTAGGAGGGTGAGTAGAGGGGTTTTGTTGTTGTTGTTTTGCTTTGTTTTGTTTTCTTAAAGCAAGTTCCTGAATTTGACATTCAGTTCCTAGTGCCCACTAACCTCCTCTAAAACTTCTCAAGAGCATCTTTGAATCTGAAATTCAGAGACTTTTCCCAGCTAGGAGGTTTCCTGGGGCTGGAGAGATGGCTCAGTGGTTAAGAGCACTGGCTGCTCTTGCTGGGGTCTTGGGTTTGATTCCTAGACCCACATGTTGGTTTGTAAGCAGTTGTAAGTGCCACAGGATCTCACACCCTCTTTTGGTGGCACTGCATGCCTGTAGCGTGTAGCTATACATGCAGCCAAAACACCCTTACACATAATTGTAAAAAAAAAAAAAAAAAAAAAAGCCTCCCTCCCTTTCTTAATTCGTCCCCTTTCCAGACTCAGCAAAAGGACCATTTCCTCAAACCAGTTCCCTCTCACTTGTTAATCCTGTTCCTTCAAAACCCTAGTTTTTCCTGTCAGTAAGGACTCAATATTTCTCTTCCCTTCGCTGGTTGAAACCGCCCACTGGAACACCACCATTGTCAGGGTGGTGGCTTTTTTCTTCATCTTCATCTGGACAAGCTTTTCTGCAGCAGTAGACACTAGCAGCTGCTTTCTTGAACTCAGTACTGAGTTCTTAGCTGCTGCTTGTCTCAGTGGCCATTCTCCCCTCAGTTTCCAGGGTGAGACACTGCAAGGTCGCCTGTGGTGCCCTCTTGCTACGCATGCCAACTTCCTTGCTTATAGTATGCATTTGGTGGTTGGTTTGTTTTAACCTTAATTTAAAAGATTTATCTGGAGCACTGAATTTTTCCAGGTGTTGATCCTAAGTTTGAGTAACATTTCTTTATTTCTCTCCCTCACCCCCTTTTCTTTCTTTCCTTGGACAGGGTCTTTCTCCATAGCCCTGGCTGTCCTGGAACTCACTCTGTAGACCAGGCTGGCTTCGAGATCTCACAGAGATCCACCTGCCTCTGCCTCCTGCGCGCTGGCACTATAGATGTGCACCACCATGTTTCTAATTATCTGTTGGGTTGCTCTTCAAGGTCTCATCTCCAGCACCTTTCTCCCCAGGCCCTTTAAAAAGCTGTGCACGGAGCAGCCCAGTCCTGGCAGTTGTCCAATCAGCATCTTCTTCCGTGTTTTCTGTGTTCCCACTGTTCCTCACTCTGGCAGCTGCCGGGTTCTCTCCAGTCTTCCCTTTTCATATCTTGTGCTCACTTCCTTCCCATCCTTCCTGCCTTGTTTGTCACTCCTTTTACATCACTCATGAAGAACATTGTGGTATTTTCTTGGCCAGTTCTTCTTGCTTCAGGTCTTTCCATATGCTGCCATTAAAGTACCCTCCCAAAGCACACTTCATGACATGCTGTTCTTCTTGAAATGTCTGATGGCAGAAATGTCACATCCAAGCCACAGTGGCATACCACTTCACACCCATTTGTGTGTATGTGTATGTGTGTGTGTATATGTGTATGCACATATACACACATATATAACAAATATATAAATTATAAATATGTTATATATAATATGTTATATGTTTTTGTTAATTTTAAACTAAAATCTTATATATAATATAACATATATAAAACATATATGTAATTATATGTGTGTTGTATGTATTATATAATATTATATATTTTATTTATATATACGACTAGCAGATGGTTCTGTGCTTAAGAGCATGGCTGGACTTCCAAAGGTCCCAGGTTTGATTCCCAGAATCCATTTGGTGGCTCACAATCATCTGTAACTCTAATTTTCTAGAGGATCCAACTCCCTCTTCCTGCCTTTATAGGTACCAAGTGTACATTTGTCACACAGACATACGTTCAGGCAGGAGGTGTACATATATACCACACACACTCATGCGCACACACACCCACACACATACACACACACAAAGATTGGGTGGGATGTGAAAGCAGAGTCCTGTGCATTGCTGGGAGGGATGTGGATTGGTGCAGTCACCATGAAAAACAGTTTGGCAGTTTCTTGAGAAGTACACAAAGAATTACCATATAATCTATGCAGTCACCCTCATAGGTACATAGAAAAGAACTGGGATCAGTCACTTGCACACCCGTGTTCTTGGTATCATCCACATCAGCTAAAGGGCAGAAGAAACCCAAGTATCCATGTAGGCATGGGAGGATAAACAGCACCCTATGCACATTCAGAGTCATGTGGGGGGCTGAGATGTTAATTAATGCTTCAGTGAACCTTGAACAAGTTTGCCCAAGTGAAATCATCCAGATACTACCGGGTCTACTTGATCTGTAGACTTGGAAGAGACAAATTTGTAAATGACAAAAAGCTGAGTACTGGGGCTGGGGTATGGTGGCTTATCATTAGCTGCACCAGAGGGTCTGTGTGGGGTGAGGGAAATGTCCTGAACATGGGTAGTGAGTGGTGGTAATGGTTTCAACATTGAATGTCCTCAATTCCACTGAATTATATGCTTGAAATTATTCATATAGTAACATTTTACAGTATTACACACATATACACACACACACACACACACACACATACCAGCTTCTGACATAGAACATTCAAAATAAAGAATAAACATTTTAAAAACTTTGGCTGGGAGTAACGGCTCATGCTTGTAGTTCTAGCATAAGAGATGGAGGCAAGAGGTTTCAAGGCTAACCCTAACTACATAGTTCTAGGCTAGCCTGACCCTATTTAAGTAGACTGTATAATTTGTGTGTGTGTGTGTGTGTGTGTGTGTGTGTGTGTGTAATGAGGTCTCACTGTGTGCCCTTGGCTAGCTTTGAACTCACAGAGATCTACCTGTCTCTGCCTCTCAGCTGCTGGGAGTGAAGGCATGTACCACCAGATAGATAGATAGATAGATAGATAGATAGATAGATAGATAGATAGATAGATAGATAGATAGATGATAGATCCATCCATCCATCCATCCATCCATCCCAAGGTCTTGTACATGCTCTACTAGTATCCTGTTGCGTGTAGTATTCTACCACTGAATTTGGCAATCTGGATGTTTTTAAATCATATATTTAATCACAGGTCATTTTGATTAATGTCCTACATCTCTGGTTTCAGAACTTTTGCCAAAACTGTATATTGTATATCCTTCTTTTTTCCTTAACAAGCTCAAAAGCTGCCTCCACAAGTCCTTCCAAGAGATAACCTAAAAATTAATTATTATCTTCTGAGCTCTTAGTGTTTGGACCTTGCTTAAACAGTTGGTACACTTACCCTGTGGTGCAATGATTTGCCTGCACCTATGTATTCAAGATTGTAAGCTGCTTCAGTTCTTTTGTGTAGTAGATGCTCATTAAATATTTACTGAGCAGACATGAATTTTCCATCATTTCATGGATGGAAAAATTGGAGTTCAGGGAGATCACAAGGTGACAGAGGCAGAACTTTCTGTTTTCTATCTCAGGGAAATCACAAGGTGAGAGAGGCAGGACTTAGTGTCAGGGCCTTCTGTGTTCTCACATATACCCCTTTAAAAGTTCCCTTCACATCAGCATTCTAATACATTGGAAAGTAGGAAAATTTAATTTTATTAATATTAGTAATTCTGGGGCTAGAGAGATAGCCCAGCAGTTAAGAATTTTTGCTGCTCTTGCAAAGGACATGGAGTTAGTTCCCAGCATTCACATGGCAACTCACAAGCATTTGAAATTCTAGTTCCAAGGGATCCAATGCCCTCTTCTGGCCTCCATTGGCACCAGGCATGCATGCAATGCACAGGCAAACTGGCAGGCAAACACACATGTACATTTTTCAATATATTAATGTCATCGCTGTACTACTGAACCAACGCCAGGCTCTGACTCTTTCATTTGTGTAAGAATCAGATTTTGTTTGAAATCTTATACAGATGAAGATACTGATGAATTTGTATTTTCTTTCAGCTTCATGTTTCCTGTTGCAGGTGGAATGAGGCCCCCTCAAGGTATGTGAAAGCTTACAGTTCTTTGTCAGTAATAGAATGGCACCCAGGGCTAGGCTCATGCATGCTAGCACTCTGCCCATAACCCATGTCCTCAGCCCCCAAACTGAAGTTGTTTTCCATTGTTTCCTAACTTAGAATTAAATGGGTAAGTAATATTGCTACCCAATGAAGTAAAATTTCCTGTACATTTTAACTCTGTATGTTACTTTCTCTTACAATTTCTTTTAAAGCCAGGACATGGCACATGACTTTAATCCCAGCACTTGGGAGGCAGAGACAGGCAGAGCTCAATAAGTTGGAGGCCAGCTTGGTCTACAGAAAGAGTTTCAGGACAACCAGGAAGGTTACACAGAGAAACTCTACCTTGAAAAACAAAACAACAACAACAATAATAGAGAATCTTTTTTTAAGATTTATTTTATTTATTTTATGTGTATAAGTACACTGTAGCTATACAGATAGCCGTGAGCCATCTTTTGACTACTGGGAATTGAGCTCCGGCCCTCGCTCGCTCCTGCTTAATTCACTGTAGCTGTCCTCAGACACACCAGAAGAGGGCGTCAGATCTCATTACGAGTGGTTGTGAGCCACCATGTGGTTGCTGGGATCCGAACTCAGGACCTTTGGAAGAGCAGTCAGTGCTCTTACCCGCTAAGCCATCTCGCCAGCCCGAGAATTATTTTTTAAATGTTTAGTTTGGACAGTGAAAGGATCATTCTTCATGTCTTCCAAACTTACTCATCCATTATATTAGTTATTATTTAACCTCAGAGGTGAAGGAAAATTTCAGGGCAAGAATATTAAAAACAAATAATAACATTGCAACAAGCTGTAATTCTCTTGTCTTCTTCTGCCTTTTCTGTGCCAGAGGGCAGGAGCTGTATCTTATCCTCTCCAGTGTGTCCAGCACCCTGCCTATGTGTATGATAGATTCCATGGAGATACTGGTTGAATGACTAAATGAATCTCTTTGGTGTCTCATGCATGTTTCTTTCTGTATGCCATGGTCTTATTATAGTGAAGTACAAAAAGAACATCTCATATTATGGTTTAAAAGTCTATAAGTCTTAAGCCAGTGGTAATACATACCTTTAATCCTAGGACTTGGGAAGCAGAGGCAAGCAGATTTTTATGTTTCAGGCTGGTCTGCAACCAGGCTACATAATGAGACCCTGTCTCAAGAAAGAACAATATTTATGTCTCAGCCAGCTATGGTGGCATATTCCTGTAATCCTAGAATTTGGAAGGCTGAGGCAGAGTTGTGAGTCTGAGCCAGCCTGAACTACATAGCAAAACCCTATCTCAATAAAGATAGATAAATAGACAGATAGATGGATGATAAATGGAAAGAAGGAAGAAAGGAAGGAATAAATAAGATTTGAGTCTCAGTTTTATCCCTGGAAATTTCTCTGTTGGGTAAACTTCATCTCTTGGTTATAGGACTGGAGTTCACTGATACCAATTTTAGCCACACCTTATTGATGGCTAGAGTTGGGAGATAAAATTTTGGCCCATTCTGCTATAAACAAAAATGGAGGGAGGAATTTACCTACATTTGCCTTGCTCTTTCTTCAGTTCCACTGCCTTCTGCTCTACTCCCTTTAGCCCCCAACTGCCTTTGAAAAGGAGTCCTCGCAGAGCCAGTGCTTGTTGGCTATGGTAGATTCATTGGGGAAACAGAAACTCCTGGGTCACTGGCAGAGATGAGAGATAAGGGCACTCCAAGCAGGTGGAAGCAGCTCACTCTGACTTTGTCTCCATCAGTGGGAGAGGTTAAGTTTCAGGCCAACTTTCCAAGGGTCAGTTGTATTCGTTTCATTGTGTGTGTGCATGTGTGTGTGTGTGTGTGTGTGTGTGTGTGTGTATGCATATGTGTGGGTTTCCTAAGGCAGCTGTGCTCAGATGTCCCAGATTTCCATCAAATGGTCTAAGGTATTCTGTACTTACAAAACTGTGTTTACCGTCATGTCATGTGTAGTTTATTGCTTTTCATTTTTTTAACACTTTGATGTAAAAGTCCACATATGGAGCACAGAAAATGAACAAGAAAAAGATCCAAGGATTGCCTGATACTTTTAATTCTAAATGGAATTTTTAAAAGACATTTAGATACATAAATGTGTCTAAATATGCATATAAAGACACATGGTGCATATGTGTGTATGTGTGTGTTTGTATGTGTGTGTCTGTATGTGTATGTGCCCAAATGCATATTTGTGTATGACATTAATTTTGGAGTCCATGAAGGTCAGAAGAGTTGTCATATCACCAGGAACTGGAGTTGCATGTGGTTTTAAGTCATCATGTGGGTGCCGGGAATCGAACCCAGGTCCTCTGTCAAGAGCAGCATGTGTTCTTAACCATCATTTTGGAGGAGTTTGCTGTTATTGTTAATTTTAGTAATTTTCTTTTTAAAAATTGATGTAGTTTGTGTCTTTGTATCAGTGCCACAGTAGGTGAGTGTATGTAGGTAAGAGGTAAGATAGCTCATATGAGTTGGTTCTTCCCTTCTGCCATGAAGGTTCTAGGTATTGACCTTAGGTTGTCAGGTTTGGCAGCAAGCCCCTTACTCACTGAGCCACCTCACCAGCTCTTGTTTTGTTTTTGAGAAAGGATTTCATGTGCTCCAGGGTTTTCTGGAACTCACTCTGAAGCTGAGGATGACCTTGAACTCCTGATCCTGCAGCCTCTAACTCTGGGACGCTGGGATCACAGGATTATGCCACCTTGTCCAGCATGAGGGTTTTTTAAAAAGTATTTTAGAGTGGACTTTTCATCATTTGAAGACTTGAAGCACAGATTATTTCTAAAAACATTTACAACAGCAGTGTTGCCCACAGATCAAGAGACAGGAGAGGAAACTTACTTTTCATTTTGTATACTTTTATGCTCTAAATGTTATACCAAATACCCAAATTACCCATTCAAAAGTAGAATGACCATTAGGACATAAAGATGAGAGAAGAACAGGCTGCATCAAGCCTGTCCTGGTCACCAACGAGACCCCACACTCTCTGCCTTTACTAATGCCTTTGTAAAGCATTACAGTTTTACAGATGAGAAACGAAGGCACAGAACAAAGTTAAGAAAGAACAGGAGTGGTGTTATACACCTGTAATACCAGCTCCCAGGAAGTTAGAGGCCAGCCTGGCTATATAGTCAGTTCTATATAGGGGGAAGGGAGAAGAGGTCCCAGAGACACATACAAATATACAGAGTGAGGGAACAAGCAGATAACCCAATAGATAGTAAGTAACTCATTCATTTGGCTCCCAGAGTTCATAATCTTAAGTGTTATTATCTACTGTTATATAGTAGGCGACCCCAAAACTTTACAAAATAAGCATTTTGTTAGGTTGTTATGCACTTGTGAATCAGGAATTTGAGCGTGGCTTTGCTGGAGGTTCTGGCTCAGAGCATCCTGTGAGTGGTAGTAAAGCTGTCAGGCAGAACTGCAGTCATGGGAAAGTCATATGGCGTGGAAAGATCTGCTGTTCTGAGGACGCAGCAGTGCCTCCCCCAGCACAAGCACTCCAAGAAAGCAAGAAGAAGCTAACAACTGTGGGGCAGTGGTCTGCTCAGGCAACCTGGACCCAGTCGGGTAATAGGCCTAGAACCCTGGAACCTCAGTGGGCAGTTTCTGCCTGCAGGGGGTGGAAGGAGTTCGACCATAACTACTGGGTCCTTGGCTCCTGTTACAGTCACAACCTCTCACAGCTGCTCCTGCAGGAGATGTGTGCTCTGTCAGGTAGACAATGCCCCAAGCTCCCAGCATTCTAGCTGGACCCTACCCCCAGTCGTCTGACCACAGCCAGGCATGGCCTGTCCCACAGACAGATAGCCACCCCTCAAACAATATAAGGGTGGTTCACCCCCCCTCTTGCTTTCTTGCCTTCTTCCTCTCTTGCTTTGTTCTCTCTCCTGCCTTCTTCCTCTCTCTCCTGCTCTTTGTTCTCTCTCTGCCTTCTTCCTCTCTTGCTCTCTTGCTTTCTTCCTCTCCTTTCTCTCTCCCCTTCTCTTCTCCTCTCCTTCCTCTCCTTTCTTTCTCTCTACATGACTGGCCTATTTTCTCTTTCCTATAATAAAATATCTCACAATTATGCATTGCCTCCTTTTAACTAACTAACGCACCATGCAACCCAGGCATCAGCAGCAGAGAGTCCCAGGCCTCAGCAGAGAGATCCAGGCATTAGCAGCAGAGAGAACACAGGCCCACAAACAACTACCCATGGGAGTCAAGATGTGTGGTGGCACACATCTATAGTTGCAACTTTGATGGGGGCAGGAGGGTCAATCAGGCCAGCCCTTCAGTCACATAAGATCTTCTCTCAAAAAGAACAGGCTGGGAATTACATGCTGTCATCACCACAGTATCTTGCTAACTGTATGAGGTCAGCATGAGAGAAAATGATACAAGCTTATGAATACCAGGGGGGCAGAAATCACAGGACCCATGGTGAAGACTGAGTACCATATTCAGGCCATGCTATTCATTTCACATCCACATTCAAGCTCTGCAGAAACAATACTATTTTCATTCAACAAATGAAATTCTGTAACTAGCCCAAGATCACATAGCTAAGATGATGATGGCATTCTCGTTGATGCCTGTCTCATCAGGACCTTGTGCTCTTTCCATTGTAATATGCAGTTTTTCAGTTAGCAAGTCCTCTGGATGTTCTGGTTTCAAGGAAACAAACCTTCACACATGTTGACTTTAATAAAGCCTTGGTGTTTTCCAGCAGGCCTGATTCCAATGCAACAGCAAGGATTTCCTATGGTCTCTGTCATGCAGCCCAATATGCAAGGCATGATGGGAATGAACTACAGCTCTCAGATGTCCCAAGGACCTATTGCAATGCAGGTACTTGTTTCTTAGCTGATTGTTTATAGTTATTGCTTGTTTCTGGGCATCTGCTTGTCAATAGCTATGTCTCGATTTTGTCTCCAGCAATAGTTCGCATTTTAATGGAGTTTTTATTATATCCGGGGACAAAGGATCCCCTTTGTCTTGACCTCCCAATTAGATGGAATTGTAGATGTATGCTGTGTACAGCTCAAACTCAAAGACTCACATATGCTAGCAAACTGTCCTTGTCACTTTTCTATTGCTGTGATAAAACACTATGATAAAGTCATCTTTCAAAAGAGTTTCTTAGGTGCTTACAATTTCAGAGGGCAAGTCTATGACCAATGTGATGGGGAACATGGCAGCAGGGAGATAGGCATGTGGGCAGGCACTGCAGCAGAGGCTGACAGGTAACATCCTTCTCCATAAGTAGGAGGCAAAGAAAAAGAGCTAGCTAGGAATGGAGCTGGGTTTTGAAGCATCAAAGCCTGCCCCATGACACACCTCCTAATCCTTTCCAGATAGTTTCACCAACTGAGGACCAAACATTCACATCTATGAGCTATGGGGGCCATTCTCATTCAAACTACCACAGTAGTTATTCTAAAAAGAATGAATGTTAGATATTGGAGTTAGCAGGATAGATGATATAACTATGTGTTCTTTCTTTCTGTAACTATATCTTTTTATGATCTAAAAAATAAAAGCCAAAGTAGAAAAATCTTGATAGGGAACTCAAAATTATAAAAAGTGGCACAGCAGATTTAAGCAATTTCAGAAAAAAAAAAAAGGCTGTTATTGTTATTCTAGGTCTAAAGAGTTTGTGAATGAATATTGTGCTGAAGAATTCTTATTTCTAGATGCTTCAGTTAAGGGTATATTATTGTATTGCTATATAATTACCTGTTATTTTCTGTAAAAGTTTAGGTTATTATGGCTGTGATATGAACATCAAAATATTTATCTTTTGTTGGATTTTATTTATTTTATGTATATGAATGTTTTGCCTGCCTTTATGTAAATATATCATATGTGTGCTTGGAGCCTGCTGAGGTCAGAAGAGGCCTTCCAGTCCCCTAGAACTGGAGTTACAGGTGGTTACAAGATACCATATAGGTGCTGGGAATCAAACCAGTTCTTCTGCAAGAGCAACAAGTATTCTTACCACTCAACCATCTCACCACTCCAAAATAGTCATTATTGGGCTAGAGAGATGGCTCAGTGGTTACAAGCACTTACTGCTCTTCCCAAAGCCCTGAGTTCAATTCCCAGCATCCATATAGTGGCTTACAGATGGTTATCTGTAAGGGGATCTGACTCCCTCTTCCTTCCAGTGTGTCTGAAGACAGCTACAGTGAACTCACATACATAAATAAATAAATATTTAAAAAATATATTTATTATCTTATCAATACTTGGAATCAAGTTCAGCATTACCTGTGGGATGAATGCTACAGGCCAGGGTCTTCACTGATGCTGGGAAAGCACATATGCACACCTATGCCATGAGGGCTACTGAACACACTGGAGTATAACTATATGTTTTCTCACAGGCTGAAGGAGCTCATACTAGTGGTGTCCTCTGACTCTAAAGGAACGTTCAGCCTATTTTATATTAATATTTCACTAGAATATATCATATATCTTACTAATAAAAATACTACAAAGTAATTTTTCAAGTTACTTTTTTTTTAAGATTTTTATTTATTATTATAAATGAGTGCACTGTAGCTGTCTTCAGACCACCAGAAGAGGGTGTCAGATTTCATTACAGGTGGTTGTGAGCCACCATGTGGCTGCTGGGATTTGAACTTACGACCTTTGGAAGAGCAGTCGGTGCTCTTACCCGCTGAGCCATCTCACCAGCCCCTACTTTTTTAATAATTAAAAAGAAAACCCATGTGTTATTTAATCTGTTGCCTGTTTCTTCTAGGCAGGAATACCAATGGGGCCAATGCCAGCAACGGGTGTGCCTTTCCTGGGTCAGCCACCTTTCTTGAGCATGCGTCCTACAGGCCCACAGTACACTCCAGACATGCAGAAGCAGTTTGCGGAAGAGCAACAGTAAGAGGACCCCCAACAAACCCTCCTGGGGTCCAGGGGTAACAGGGTTACACTGTAGCAGCTACTCTGTAGATTATCAAATATTCTGTAGTGTGAAGCTGAAGAAGATACATTGTCTTAAGGACACTGTAAAAATAGGTTTGTTTGTTGTTTGATTTTGAGATAAGGCCCTTTGAATACTTCTGTAAGAAGTTTAGAGCCAATCAAATGGTGTGGCGCTTACCTGTAAGCCAGACCTCTCCCAAGGCGGAAGTGGGAGAGGTGGGAATTTAAAAGGCCAGGTAGGACAATAGACAACAAAACAAAAAAACAATGTATGTTGGTTCTGAAAGGGCCCTTACAGGTCTTTTGATTCAAACCTCTTGTGTTCTATCTGAGGGAGGGAGAGAAATGAAGCAATTGTGTCAACCCAGGTTACAAGACAGCAACAAAGCAATTGTCCCCCAGACCCCTTCTTGCTCCTCAGCGCATGGCTTTTACTCCTGGAAGACACTGTCTTCCTTCCCAAGGAAATTTCCTGTATGTTTGGTTGGTTTTTATCTTTTTGTTCATTTGGTTTGGTTTCTGGAATCAGAGTAACAAAAAAGGTCCATGTGGCCATGAGTTTGCAGTCTTCATGCCCAGCCCTCTCAATTGCTGGGATTTTAGGTTTTTGTCTCTAGATCCAGCTTCCTAAATTGATTGGTGTTGCTGCTGCTGTTTGATAGTACAGTACTAACTGCTAGGCAAGGGCTGCACCACAGAGCTACCTCCAGCCTGCAGATTACCGTCTTATATGCAGAACAAAGCATGATTATGTTCCTCTGCCTCCCTGGTTTCTGCAAGTGCTCAGTACACCAAGATTGTTTCTTCTGCTGCTGGTGATACCTCCTAGGGGTGCAGGAAGGGGTTCATGTTCTCTGCCAATTAAAGAATTAAAAAGCAGGAAAGAAATATTAGAGATCTTTTGGAGTCTCAGCAGAGCCATCATATGGTACCTGGGGAATCAGGGTCCCCTCTTGGGGTTCTTAGTCTTTCTGATAGTAGAATTCAAGAAAAGACACAAAGGAAATTTTAAGGACAAAGAACAGATTCAAATGGAAGCTTAAGGACAGTGTATTAGAGTTTGAAAGAAAATTTCCACAGGCAAGCAAGCTGTAACTCTCACACTGCCTGGCAGCGGGGAGAATAGAGAAGATAAGCTGGCTCAGAGGTCAGCCACATAGTGGCAGGCAGTCGCATGACAGGGCAAGGGAACCTTAGAAACACAGCAAAGAAGCCCAGAGTGTTAGGGAGCTTAGCTCTGGCTAGAAGAAAAAGACAGAGAGAAGGAAAAAAAATAATAATAATAATTACATTTTTCTGAGTCAGGCCTCAGGAAGGTGGACACCTCAAAGGGACTACACAGGGAGGAGGGCATTCTGGGAAGGAAAGGCACTATCTTAGGATTTTATTGCTATGAAGAGACACCATGACCACAGCAGCTCTTATAGAGAAAAGCATTTAATTGGGGCTGCCTTACAGTTTCAGAGCTTCAGTCCATTGTTGTCATGGCAGGGACCATGGCAGCATACAGGCAAACATGGTGTTAGAGAAGGAGCTGAGAGTTCTACATTTTGATCTGAAAGCAACAGGAGGAGACTGTGTGACACTCTGGGTGTAGTTCGAGCCTAGGAGACTTCCAAGCCTGCTTCCACAGTGGCACACTTCCTCCAGCAGGACCACGTAATAGTGCCACTCCTTATGGGCCAAGCATTCAAATACATGCGTCTATGGGGCCATAACTATTCAAACCACCGTGGAAATGGTATCTTTTTTTCATTGATAATTTAAAAAATATTTTTAAGTTAAATATAATTACACATACCACACCCTTCTCTTTCCTCCCTGAATCCTCCTGTATACACCTCCCCCACCCCTTGCTCTCTCTCAAATTCATGGCCTCTTATGTACAACCTACTCAGTCCATATAGTTTTACTTGTATGTATATAATTTCAGAGCTGACAACTTGGTATTAGATGACGATTGGAGAGCTCTTTCTTAAAGTGAACCTAGCTTCCTGAGCTGGTCCCATAGCCAAGGTTCCTGGCCTTGCCTTATTGGGTTAATCCTTAAGGAAGGAGACAAAGGCCCCTTTGTCTCCACCTAGAGGTGAGTTTCCCTCTTTACACTTGGATATGATGTATGGCATGCAGAGGCCCTGGGTTCCATACCCAGTTCCACTCCTCCCGCCCCCAGAGGGATACTTTCTTTGCCTTGCAAATTAGGTAAGAAATAAAAGCGTAAATGTAAATTAAGTGAATCATTCTGTAGATTCATTTAAAGTATTTTAGAGCTAATTTACAGAAGAAACAGATTGTCATAAGAGAATTACATATAATTAGGAGTGAAGATTATAATTCTAGAAATGCAAGTTGGTGTTGCTGAAGCTGACAGTATAAATCAGAATGTAGCCATTGCTCCTTTAAGCTGAATGTTGATGTAATTGTTTTCCCTTCAGAAAACGATTTGAACAACAACAAAAGCTCTTAGAAGAAGAAAGAAAGAGGCGTCAGTTTGAAGAGCAAAAACAAAAGCTCAGACTTCTCAGTAGCGTGAAACCCAAGGTGATGCACCCACTGTCTCCTCCCAGAGCTCGCTTGCCCTGCGCATGCCTCCTCACTCAGACACTAGCCCAAGCTGGCCTGTGGTGGATTTCTTTACATCATGGTTTGCCTAAGTCCTAAAGGGAATTGTTTTTCTTTTTCTCTACAGATAGATCTCTATTGTTGAGCCATTATCTTCTCAACTCTCTTTTTTTTTTTTTTAAACCACCATGAACCTAGCTTCTTTCGTTTTCTTGGGAAACATTGGTTATTAGTGGAATGGTAGGAATTGAATTCTCAGAACTTTTAGTATCTCACAGCTCTATGCAATAGTATTTGAGAATGAACTTTTTAAAGGTTTTATACTCTACAGAATGACTTTTTAGGCATTATTTTATATACTTATTGATGTCTTTCTGACTTGGAAAATTAACTGTTGCAAATACACTGTGAGAATACTGGGCCTGAAGCCTGGTGTGGTGGCTTATTCCTGTATTCTTGTACCTGAGAGTCAAAGGCAAGAGGGTGGCCGTGCCTGGGTCTGAGGCCAGCCTGGGCTGGACCGAGAGCTCTAAGGCAAGCCTTGCCTCAAAACAAAACAAACAAACAAAAACAAAAAAAGAAGACAAGGTTACTGGAAATAGATACCTGGGTTTTAGTTTAAGGAAGGAAGAAAGAAGTAAACACAGGCTTTGTCTTGCAGACAGGAGAGAAGAACAGAGACGATGCTTTGGAAGCCATAAAAGGAAACTTGGATGGGTTTTCCAGAGATGCTAAGATGCACCCCACTCCAGCATCACACCCAAAGAAACCAGGTAGTTTTCATCTCAGGAGACGGGAAGTGATCCTTCCTTGGAAGGTGGTTGATCATCTATCTCCCTTTGTTAAACTGGCCTTTGCGTGTGAAGGTCCATACTGAATTTTTCCTTCAAGCTAAATTCAGATTTGAATATTGTAAAATGTAGGGATCTGACTCAGTTAACAGCTAAGATGGAGGTTAAAATCCTTAGCCCAGGAAGTTTTCACAGTGAGTGTACTGATGGAAGACAGTCTGTTGTGCTGGGCATGATGGTATACGCCTTTAATTCCAACACTCACTGGGAAACAGAGGCAGGAGGATGTCTAAGTTGTAGGCCAGCCTGGTCTGCTAGGACTACATAGAGAGACCCTGTCTTGAAATAAGAAAAAAGATAGCCTATTGACTCAGAGAAATATAGTGAGTTTGCTAGTCTATCTTCATTATTATGAAATGGGTACTTTTAGGAACTTGGTCAGATTTCACTGTTCATGTGACAAAATTTAGAAATTCTCAAAAATAGTCATGGCTGTTCCTCAGTAATCAAATAAAACTCAGGAAAGTTCAGTTTCTTCAGTGAATCTCTTTGTAGTTTTTAATCCTGTGGCAATCAAAACTTAGAGAAGCAGAGTAAATAGATATTTTTGTTTTGTTATCATTTTAAAAACTTGGTTGAAATTGTCTTGTATGCAAAATGCTTTTTCAGCTTTTTAAAATTAAATACTTTGACATTTTGTTATAAGGTAACTTCAATAATAATGTACCATTAATAGACAATTTTCATAAATGACTCAACAAGCCAAAAAGTACTGCCTTCTACTAGAAAATATTATATCAATAAGTTTTATCTTAAATGCTTGTGATTTAATGTCTCTTATAAATTATATCAGGAGAAAATAATCTAACATTGACACTATTATCAATTCCTTTTTTAAAGTATTTATTTTTACATGTGTGTGTATATGTGTATATGTATGTATATATATATATATGTATATGCATGTATGTGTGTGTATATGTATATATATATGTGTGTGTGTGTGTATATGTGTGTATATGTGTGTGTGTGTGTGTATGTGTGTGTGTGTATGTGTATGTGTGTGTGTATGTGTTGGTGCCCACAAAGGCCATCAGAGTCCCCTGGACCTGGAGTCAACAAGCTATTGTGAAACTAATGTGGACACCAGGAACCACACTCAGGTCCTTTGCAAGAGCAGCAAATGCGCTTAACTGCTGAACCACCTCTGCAGCCTGTTATTAATTCGTGATTTTCTGGCTCAGCTTTGACTCTATCCTGTTAATTCACTGATTAGATTATGTACCTTGATTCCTATTACCAAAATCATGCTGAAAGTAAAGCACACACTGAAACTGGAAAGAGAAAGCTATTAGCAATCATTTTGAGATCAGGAAAAGCATATTTAAAACTGAAAATCGTAAGCCAAACAAAGTAGTGAAGTGATTCAGGCATTGTGGCAGCACATCCCTGGAATCTCAGCATTCAGGAGGCTAAGGTAGGGGAGATGTGAGCTTGAGGCTATCCCATAGGATATACATAGCGAGTTCTAAGCCAACCCAAGCTGGTGTAGCTGATCCTGTCCCCAAACAAACACTGAAAGTTAACACTAAAACTGAACCTGGCACTGAACATAGAAAAGACAGAGAGCAGTGGCCATTGTAGGTCAGACGCTGTTCACACCAAGTTTCCTGTGGTCAGCAGTTAGCAGCAAGTGAGCCATATGAGGTAATCAATTGGTGTGTTATTCAGATTGCCAGAGTTGAGCACACTTACAGCTGACACTTCTACTCTTCTTAGACATCCAAAGCAGCTGAGATCCACAGAGAGCCTTAACCTGTGCTCTCAGCACAGGTGGGAGGCATGGGGTTCAATGTGCATGACCTTCTCTTCTTTAAACAAAAAAGTTACAATATGTTTGCATAATCATTTTCATCTTTCATACAACTTTTGGTAATTCCAGATTTCACTCCACCGGAACTTAAGTAACAAGCTTGGAATTACCACCATCCTTTTCAAATGAGAGACTGTTCCTTGTTACATTAGTAGATAGTAAAGCAATTCAAACAGGTTAAAAATATGA
This sequence comes from Montemys delectorum, assembly GCA_019843815.1. Lineage (NCBI taxonomy): Eukaryota > Metazoa > Chordata > Mammalia > Rodentia > Muridae > Montemys > Montemys delectorum. The sequence continues at coordinate 33,272 of JADRCD010223365.1, forward strand.
AGAAACAGCTAGGTGTAGTGGTGCACACATTTGAACCCCAGCATGCACAAGGCAGAGGCAGAGACAGGTGGATCTCTGAGTTTGAGGCCAGCCTGGTCTATACAATGAGTTCCAGGACAACCAGGGCACAGAGAAACCCTGTCTCAAAAATAAAAAAAAAAATAAAAAAAATAAAAATAAAAAACAAAAAACAACCAAACAAACAAAATGAAACGGAACTATCAGTGAGTTCTGTGTTAAACGTAGCTCTTGCAGAGCACATTTATCATGGAAGTGAATTTCACACATAATGATAAAAGCTACAGTGTAGCTGGAGAAATGGCTCGTAAGAGTTCTTGCCATGAGGACCTGAGTTCAAATCCCAAGCACCTATATAGAGCATTGTTCATTTTATGCAGCGCTTTTATGGGGCGGGGGGCGGAGGAGGATTGAGAGATCTTTCTAGGGTTGAGTATGATGAGTCATGCCATTAATCCTAGCATTCAGGAGGCAAAGACAGGAAGAACTCTGTGGGCTCAAGGCCAGCCTGATCTAAGGAATGAGTTCCAGGCCAGCCAGGACTTAGTAGAGAGTCCCTGTCTCAAAAAAAAAAAAAAAAAAAAAAAAAACGAAGAAAGAAATAGTATCTATATAGATATACCACTTGGATTTCAGAAGTAATTGTCACTTTGATGCACAATTAATACTACCTAATAAAATGAAGGTCGTAAATTTGAGTTAATTTACAGACTAGCTCTCAAGCTTATTTTTACAACAAAGTAGACACCAGAGTGTTCCGTGTGCACTCGGCTCCACTTGGCCGTTGTTGTTTCTTGCTCCTCTCCACTGTTCATATTTCAGCGTGCTCTGGGGGTTGTTACCTCCACTTTCCATATTTGAGCATATTCTGAGGGTTGTTGCATCTGGGTGTCTCCCTCCCTCTGGTGTTCACTCCTGTGTGTTTCATTGCCATTTTCCATTTTGCAGACTGCCCCACATCATCTCATTCTACTAAAACTGTCTCCCCATCATCTGCCTTTCTTGGCGAAGACGAATTCAGTGGCTTTGTGCAGGGGCCTGTTGAGCTTCTCACTTGCGGGCCTTCTCCCACAGCCCGGCCCTTTCAGTCTTTCCTCCCCAGCACCCCACTCGGCCAGTTACACACACAGAAGGCTGGGGCACAGCCTCTACCTCCAGGTCAGGCTCCAGTGTCTTTTGCCGTGCATGGTGTCCATGGGCAAATCCCTTGTTTATCTGCTGCTTCACCTTCCCACAGTGTGCAGAAAGCAGGTAACTCCTGGTGTTATTATCAAAATGTTAAGATATTCTAGGGTTATTTACTTCTCTTATTTATGTAGAATTATACAGTGCTGTTGGCAAAGAAACACATATGTGATTTATGAGAACCATTGACAGCCACCAATGCAAAGCTAGATTCAGTCTTTGTATCCTCGTTTACCAGAAAAGTGATTTAAAGCCTTTCACTGCTGTGTTAGAAACAGGAGAGACTTCAGGAGCAGACTGGCCTTCTAAGATTATGTTAACAATAATGTGCTGGAGAGAGCTCCTTTTAAAAGCAGCCTTTCTACACAAAGAATCAATAAAAAGTTAAAAATAAACAAATAAAGGTGGGGCAGGGGAGCAATGGCTCAGTCCGCTGAGGTGGCTCAGAAGGCCAAGTGATTGCCACCAAGCCTGCTGACTGAGGTTACCCTCAGAGTGCATTCTGAAAGGGGAGGAGTGACTCCCATGTGTTGTCTTCTTACTGTTAGACATGGGCCAGCATGTACACACACAAAGTACATACAGTTCCTTAAAATGTGATCTCTCTAGCCAGCTATGGTGTACACATCTGTCATCCATTCCTTAAGACATGGAGGCAAAATAATCAGGAGGAGTTCAGGGTCATCCTTGGCTACATAGTTCAAGGCCAACCTGGCTACATGAGATCCTGTTTCAAAAAAAAGGGAGGCGGGGCAAGGACTTCTCATAAGATGGATATGGTAGCTTGTGTCTGTAATCCCAGCACTAGGCAGACAGAGGCAGGAGGGTCTGCTTAGGTTTGAGGCCAGCCTGCTGCAGTGACACTTTTTGGCCTTGCACAAGTCTTTATTTTTTTTTTTTTTTTTTCGAGACAGGGTTTCTCTGTGTAGCCTTGGCTGTCCTGGAACTCACTCTGTAGACCAGGCTGGCCTGGAACTCAGAAATCTGCCTGCCTCTGCCTCTCAAGTGCTGGGATTAAAGGCGTGCACCACCACTGCCTGGCCTGCACAAGTCTTTAAACATCTCTGTACTTCAGTTTTTATCATCTGTGAAATTATGGAACGGGCATGGTCTATCTCAAGATGTAGTGTGTGAGGAAGGATCTTGGGAGACCTGTACTTAGTCTATTAAGACTTGTAGTTCAGCAGATGTGTTACCAGGCAGACAGGGAGCTAGCTCCCTCTAGCTAGGAGGGGTGTCTGGGCCTGGTCGTGGGAGCTTGCCACTGTCCCAGAGCAGTGTTCCTTTGCTATGTTATTTTACTTCCTGTGACACAGGACCCCCAAGAACTAGAGTAAGGTAATTATTTTAAGTTCTCTAAAACCTCTGAAGTCTCTCAAGTCCTATATAAATGGGTAACAATTGAATTATTACATAATTCATACTCTGTGGGGAGGCCTTCCCCTGAGAATACAGGGATGGGAAGGAATGAAGAAAAGATTGGTATATGCAGTAATATACAAATAATCCTTCATGCTGTTTGTTTAGGCCCTTCCTTGGAAGAGAAGCTCCTAGTATCTTGTGATATAAGTGCATCTGGGCAGGAACACGTTAAATTAAACACTCATGAAGCTGGGCACAAAGCCCTAGTCCCAGGTTCCAGTAAGAACTGCCCTGGTTTAATGGCCCATAACGGGGGTGCTGTGGATGGATGTGTGAGTGGTCCCACCACTGCAGAGGCAGAAAAGACTTCAGATCAAACCCTGTCAAAGGAAGAGAGTGGTGAGCTCCTGGGACATTCAGCACACTTTGTTTAACCAACTGCCGCTTGGACGCTAACACTTTAAGCATTAATCTTAAAATGGATGCTGCTTGATTGTGCTAATTAAAATTTTGCTTAAATATTTATGCAATCTTTTCTCCTATTAACCCCTAAGATTTTGCTCTGAATTCTTTGAATACACTGTATTACTCCTTTTCAAATGATGTTGGTAACCCCGTTTCTTAATCAGAATCACTCCTGACCTAAAATTTCCTCTCGTCTTTACACCAGCTCCCTTTGATTCCCCTCACACTTTCTGGTTTTCCATAAAGGTTAAAAAGTTCAGCTATAACTGGAAAAGTCACCAATGAAAATGTAGTTTCCCCCTCTGAGCTAAATTGTTTGCATTGCTGCCTGAAAGATCCAGATTCATACACTCAAGACTCTGGGCGTGAGCCCCCACTCGAGGAAAGTCAAACAGGTCTTCAGCCTGCGTGGAACACAAGCTGGTACCTGCGTGGCCCTGTCCTGTTCCCAAAACACGAAAGCTGGATACAAAATTTTAACTAATTTAATGAGTCAGGATGTGGGCAACCCTGGAGAGAAACCCCAGGAGGGTGTTTTACGTGTGTAATTTTAAGCTACTGCCTGTTGTGTTCTCCTCTCGTACACATTAGATGTGCAAGCCTCCTTCAACCCAGTTTACTGATTGGGTACCTTGTATTCTTTCTTTACACTTTAATACATAGTTACTGAACAAGACTCGTTTAGAAACCAAGTCCTTTCATTATATTGGTGACTTTTTTCTAGTGTTTCCAGCCAGTGCTTCTCTGTGTAAAAAGCTGTGACGTTTCTCTGGACCATGTGTATATTAACCATCCTTACCTTGTAGGTGTGGGCGTGTTTCCCTCTCAGGATCCTGTTCAGCCCAGAATGCCTCCTTGGATTTACAATGAGAGTTTGGTTCCAGGTAAAGTAAAGCTGCTTTGCTCAGCATTCCCTTCTGGATATTTCACTTTGAATGTTATAGAGATGTTTCTAAATATTTACTGTGGTGATTATAAAATATGCAGAAGGAATTGTTACTTATACTTTTTTTCTATAAGAGTATAGAAACCTAAATAAACCTCATGTTTATGAGCTGGGGAGAGTGATACAACTTTAATCCTAGCACTCAACAGACAGGGGCAGTGGCTCTGTCTGAGTTCCAGGACAGCCAGGGCTATACAGTAAGAAGTTGTCTCAAAAAAAAAAAAAAAAAAGAAAGAGAGAGGGGGAGGGAGAGGGAGAGAGACAGGAAGGAAGAGAAAGAGAGGAAGGAAGGAAAAGTAAGAAAGAAAGAAAAAAGACTGCTTTATTGGGAGTGACAAGATTGTTTATGGGGCAAAGGCCAAGCCATTAGAGTTGGTGTGTTTTAAATGATATTATCAGATATTATTTCAAAGGCTACTAATAGCCTATCAAGAATCACAATACTGGGGCTAGAGAGATGGCTCAGTAGTTAAGAGCACATCTGGTCTTCTAGAGGACCCAGGTTCTGGGAAAACCCACATTATGACTCATAACCACTCTCTTCTGGCCTCTGTGGGCACTAGTAGTACACATGTAGTATCCAGATTGACATGCAGACACAACACCTATACACATACAGTTTTTAAAATATCTTGTTAAAGAGTCGCACTAGTATGTTTAATACTTCGTGCATTTTTTTTAAAGATTTATTTATTTATTTCATGTATGTAAATACACTGTAGCTGTCTTGAGACACTTCAGAAGAGAGTGTCAGATCCTGTTACAGGTGGTTGTGAGCCACCATGTGGTTGCTGGGAATTGGAATTGAACTCAAGACCTCTGGAAGAGCAATCAGTGCTCTTAACCACTGAGCCATCTCTCCAGCCCACTTCATGCAATCTTGTTTTTGTTTTTGTTTTTTGTTTGTTTGTTTTTTCGAGACAGGGTTTCTCTGTGTAGCCCTGGCTGTCCTGGAACTCACTCTAGACCAGACTGGCCTCAAACTCAGAAATCCACCTGCCTCTGCCTCCCAAGTGCTGGGATTAAAGGCGTGCTCCACCACCCAGCTACACTTCATGCATTCTTAATGGTTATAGTTTTTTAAATATTCTTTTTTCTGATTGTCCTATGTAACTATATGAAATAAAAAATTGGGTAGCATCGTTTTCTACATTGGAAAGTAGTGTTAGGGTTTTTTGTTTTGTTTTGTTTTTTAATATGTATTACTATTGTTGAATTGAGAAAATTACTAAAATGGATAGTGTGGTAGTCCTCAGTAGATAAAAGATGATAGTGTGTTTAAGCCACGATCAATAGAAGCTGAACTAATAGCCCTTTCAGCTGCAGATGCTGAAGTTTGTAAATCGCAGCTGCTTGGTTTGCTGTACAGCGCCTTGCAAGCTGGAGGTGTGTCCATTAGCTCATCAGTGCTAAGGTTGATACAGACAAATGGTGTTCTACACTTGAATAAATGTTGATGCAAGATCTCTACAGAAGAATTTCTTTCTGGGAGAAATTGGTAAACATCTGCTTCGTCTTTTAATCATATAACCACAGTTCAAAGGCTAGATATTCTCCCAAACCGTGGACCCAGTCTGCCCATTTTGAATCTCTTCCCTTTCCTTTCTTTAAACCCTACAGAAACTAGATCTTAGTATATTTTTTAGTTTTATCCATTTCCTGCCAGTTTGTCTTTTCTCCTTGATTCTCCTCTGTATACATGCATGCAGCCTTTCCTAGTCATGTATGTGGAGGTTTGCAAGTATGTGGAGGTCAGAGGGTTCCAGGGATTGAACTCAGGTCATCAGGCTTGGCAGTGGGTGCCTCTCCCTACTGAGCCAGATGCCAGTCATATTAAAGCAATTTGACCTAAGCTTATTCTTTTATACCAGCGGTGGCAGCAGCAAAGTCAACCACCTGCATTTGTGTCTGCATTTGTCATTTGATTTTTCTTTCAATAGATGCCTATAAGAAAATTTTAGAAACCACAATGACTCCAACTGGAATAGATACTGCTAAACTTTATCCCATTCTGATGTCATCTGGACTTCCCAGGGAAACTCTCGGACAGATATGGGCCTTAGCTAATCGAACCACACCTGGCCAGCTCACTAAGGAGGAGCTTTATACCGTTCTCGCCATGGTAGCAGTAACACAGGTAGACTATGTGTCTTACATCAGACCAAGTGTGTTGTTTCCTCAGACTGAAAGAGTGTGAATCCCCTTTTCACCATAGCCTTGTGGATTTTCTTGTACATTAAAATTTAGATGCCTTGTGATGAAGTTTTCCAAAAATATACAATCCATATAATATAATGCACATCCTAGCACATTATCCCTTTGTTTGAAAGTGAAAATAATTGATGAAATCAATTTTTGCCCTTACTTAGAATTCCTTAAAGTATACTTAGGCTGGTAACAAGTTTTCTTATATTTTAAAATTAGTTTAGGTTCTTTGATTTAGCAAGTTAGTCAAACTTATCAGACCAAAAAAAAAAAAAAAGTCACAGTTGATGTGTGCTGACCATGTCTAAGTATTAGCATTGGGTTGTTTAAATGAGGAGTTTGGATGGATGAAATAGGTCCACATTTGCTGCATTTTTAGTAGTGTAGAACAGCAATGGACAATGCACTGCTGCATTGTCCTTGATACTGTTCTCCTGGTAGCAGACAAAGAAAGGGAAACAATAGAAAAGCTTCCTGTAGGTCTCTCTTGCACAGATTTTGAGTATGATCTGCAGCTGGCTAAAAATGTTTCCATTTTCCCGGTGTTTCATTAGAGGGGTGTTCCTGCCATGAGCCCTGATGCTTTGAACCAGTTCCCTGCGGCTCCCATTCCTACCTTAAGCGGCTTTCCTATGACTCTGCCTACCCCAGTGAGCCAGCCAGCAGCGATGCCCTCTGGCCCTGCAGGCTCCATGCCCCTCACCCTTGGACAGCCTATCATGGGCATTAACCTTGTTGGACCAGTGGGTGGAGCTGCAGCACCAGCTTCCAGTGGCTTCATGCCAGCCTACCCCTCAAACCAGGTAAGTAGGAAGCTTTGTGTGCCAGATCATTCCAGAAAGTGCATGTGGGCAGCTTTCCTTCAGAGATTCAGTCTGCTGGACTATAGATATGGAAATCTGGCACTTGGTATGGAAATTAAGCAATGTGGAGACAGGTGTGATTCATCTGTGAGCTCTTACTAGGATACTCAGGATCCTAAATTTGACTCCAGCTCTTCAAAAACTAATTTTTAAGTATTAATCTAATACAAAATTCAATTGTTTTTGTTTTTAAATACACAAAATATGTGCTGAGAACTAAGCAGCTGAGGAAGACATGTGATGTTAACCTCTGTCCTTCTACACATGCACACACACATACATATATATACAACACACATACATACATCACACACACACACACACACACACACACACACACACACACACACACACAGATTTAAGGCCAGACATGTAGTCCACACCTTTGATTTTAGCACTCAGAAGTCAGAGGCAGGAGATCTCTGAGTTTGAGGTCAACCTTGTTTACATAGAGAGTTCCAGGCCAGCTATGGCTACATGGTAAATCCTGTCTCAAAAATTTCACTTCTTAGATTAGCAAACCAGTATTTTTAATGTGCAGATATACAATGTCATGTAGGAAAAAATGACTAAGTTTGCAGGTTCATTGGCACAGCCATTTGAAAACCTGCACCTCAAAGATGGCAGCTGAAGTTAGCAGAGTCAGGACGTCAGCAGTGACACTGCTAGCTAGAATAGAATGTTACTGCTCATCACAAAGACAGTGTTCAGTGATTTCAGTTTCTCCATACAGTGGAAAGTAATCACTAAAGTGAACAGAGCAGATCTCCATTTAGGGCACGGAAGGATGACTCTGTTGTGTAATTACATTTCTGAAGTACTGAACAGTGTAATGTGAGCTTGTTACATAAATCAAATGGACCGTGAACAATCTGCTGCTCTGGGTGGTAGCCTAGAAGCCAGTGTTTGCTTCATGTGTGTGTACGACTGGTCATGTGTGTTCACAAACATTGTGTCAGCAACCAGACAAATGTAATCTAACTACTTTAAAAATGTTAGGTTAACTATTTAAGCCAGCCCTTTCATTACATTTGTGCCAGAAAATACTTTAAAATATGAGACAAGATTCTTACCTTAAGCATCTCTGTTATTATATCTCAGTTGTGTTCTTGCCTGGAGCTGTGTGTGCTCCGTGGTAGAGCACAGAGACCCTGCACAGGACCCTGTGTTCAATTCCAGCATGTGTGCATACACAAACACACACATGATTATGAAATTAGGCAAGTTGTAATTAAATTGAACAATTAAATGAGAGTCTCTGAGGCCGATGTGTGGAGAGGAGTTATTTACTTTGGTGATCTTGTGTTCCCTATGTGACTATCCTTTGACAGGGTCAAGTTATCTGAAAGGCAGCAATTGAGAAGATGTCTCCATAAGATCCAGCTGTAGGGCATTTTTTAAATTAGTGATTGTGGGTGGTGCTGGGTTCTATAAGAAAGCAGGCTGAGCAAGCCAGTAAGCAGCACTTCTCCTCAGCCTCTGCCTCATGTCTGTGCCCTACGCTTGAGTTCTTGTCCTGTCTTCCTTCCATGATGAGCAGATGTGGAAGTGTAAGCCGAATAAACTCTCTCCTCTTCAAGTTACTTTGGTCATGGTGTTTCATCAGAGCACTAGTGATCCTAAGACAAGTTGGTACCAGAATAGCAGAGTATTGCGGTGACCGACCTGATCACATTGTTTTGAGGGAGGATTGTAGAAGGACTTTGAAACTTTGGGCCAGAAAAGCCATTGAGTGTTGAGAGCTAAATGAACTGTGATACAGGAGCTTGGGAGATAAGAATGTTGGACACAATGTTGACGATGGAGACCTAGCTTGTGAAGTTTCAGAGGGAAACAAAGACTCTACTAGGCCTTCTATATGAACAATTTATGGTTCTGGTCAGCTGGAGTTGAAGAATCAGCTGTGATTAGCAAGAGACCAGAACCACTAGAGTAAAACCTTGCTTTGCTGGAACAATGGATGAAGGTTAGCTGGGGCTGAAGAATCGGCTGTGATTAAGAGGAAACCAGCATCTTTGTGGTGAAGTCTGCTGGGAAGTGCTTCCAGAGAGTTAGCACACGGAAGCTGTGTTCTAGGCATGGCCTTGTGCTGACAGCTGGATTTTGTAATGTAAAAGCCACCCAGGTGGTAATGGTTTTGAAGGCTTGAAGGATTTGTGGAGAACAGCTGAGGCTTGGCACTGTGTGCGAGGGCTGGAGTCCCTGAAGAGAGCCCAGGAAGGGCTGTTGGTGAAAGTGCAGTCCAGGTGCAGCTAGGGACCTCAGCAGTTTGAGAAATACCAGCGCTGTGGGATAACCACCAAGAACAGCAGCAGCAGTAGAGTGGAGCAAGCTGGAGCAAGCTGGAGCACAAGCTTTGTGTACCGCAGAGGGCGGAACCAGGGAAGGGAAGCACGCCCCTTGGAACGAGTCCCAGAGTTATTTACACTGTGCAAGTTTGGTTTTGCTTGGTTCAGATTGTGACTGTGCCCTGGTCCTTCCCTCTTGAAGTAAGAAAGTATTTTATTTTTTATCTTACAGAAGACTATAGTTAAGAGGTTTTGGATTTTAAAAGAAATAGCTGTTTTTAAAAGACTGAATTTTTAAAGACTATGGGACTTTTAAAAATTGGGATGTTTATGTTGTAATGTTGATATTAATGTGTGATCTTGGGAAAGAACAAGAAAGTAAAGGTTATGACTTAACGTTAATGTGTTTGTGTGTCAAATTAACAAGGGGTCAGTTATGCTGTCTAGTTTTGTGTCAATGTGACACAAGCTAGAGTTACCTGAAAGAGGGGAGTTAACTGAGAAAATCCCTCCATAAGATCTGGTTATGGGGCAGATAGTGCTGTCCCTGGGCTGGTGGTCCTGGGTTCAATAAGAAAGCAGATTGAGCAAGCCAGTAAGCTGCACTCCTCCATGGCCTCTGCATCAGTTCCTGCCTCCAGATTCCTGCCCTTTTTGAACTCCTGTCCTGACTTCCTTCAGTGATGAACAGTGATATGGAAGTGTAAGCCAAATAAAGCCTGTCCTCCCCAGGTTGCGTTGGTCACAGTGTTTCATCGCAGCAGTAGTGACCTGACTCTAACACTCTGTAAATCTAGGTGGGAAAGACAGAAGAAGATGACTTCCAGGATTTTCAAGATGCTTCGAAATCAGGATCCATCGATGATTCTTTCTCTGACTTCCAAGAGATGCCTGCTTCCTCAAAAACCAGTAATTCTCAGCATGGAAACAGGTAGGATAGAGTTGAATATATTTAACATTACATTTTACCATTAGGGAAAGGGCATCCATGGAATAAGCCTGAAAACAACAAATGTCCTGTCCAGAGAGCAGTTATGTACCTGTCCCCGGGCTGTGCTCTGTGGCCACTTGACCTTTGGCTCCGCCCCTTCCTCCCAGTACACGCCTGCTTGTCGTGTTTATTTGTCTTTAGCTGCTTTGTAGGGCTGGGTGTGGTGAGGCACCCCTTCAAGGGAGGCAAATACAAGTGAATTTCTGTGAGTTCTAGGCCAGCCTAGTGTACATAGTGAGTTTCAGGATAGTCAGGGCTCCACAGAGAAACCCGAGAGAGAGAGAGAGAGAGAGAGAGAGAGAGAGAGAGAGAGAGAGAGAGAGAGAGAGAGAAAGGGAAACAACAAACCTGACTTGTGCCAGCTGAGTACCTGCACCACAGTGGCTTCCTGTTCTGTTATTAGAGCCAGTCTTCAGCTGTTGAAAAAAGTTTGAAGCAGGATCATTTGATTTTGTATTTTATAGTAGTATAACATACAGTAGTATAACTCCTGATTTTCCATAAAAACTGTAATTCAGGGCCCTGGATTTTAATTATTCATGTGTCTTTTTTTATTAGTGGTTCCTGACCTCCAGATTTCTGTTTGTTTGCACACAGACCCACAAAAGTTCCACTTAGGCTCTCCTTTAGAGCAGCAGTTCTCAACCTTCCTAATGCCATGACCCTTTAATACAGTTTTACAGTTCCTCATGCTGTGCTGACCCCCAACCATAAAAATATTTCTGTTGCTACTTCATAACTAATTTTGCTACTGTTATGAATCATCATGTTAAGATCTGTGTTTTCTGATGGTCCTATGTGATCCCCGTGAAAGAATCATTTGACACCCCTCCTTGAAAGGCATTGTGCCCCACGGGTCGAGAAGCTCTGCTCTAGAGATAGTCATTGGTTCAGCTAGCACATTGTCAGCACCTCATCTGCCTGGGTTCAGTCAGTGCACTGTCAGCACCTCACTCTTTCCACCTACCCCCTTCTCTCTGTTTAGATCCTTCCTCCACAGATTGGAAGAGCAGACTGAGTACACAATAGGGCTGCGGTTGGTTTTATTTTGAAAGTTGTTTCTGTCAGACAGAACACATACTGTGTTTCTCTTATGTGCCTGTTTGTGTAGTCGGTACCATCACTTCCATTTTACCCAGACTTCCCACATCACACTATAGCTAAAGATAGACAGGAGAGAGGAGTTTTCAGACCAGAAACAGAGATTATTCTGAGCATAAGATTATAAAGAATATATTCTACACAGCTAGACATGGTGACACACACCTCTAATCCTAACACTTAGCAAGCTGAGGCTGGAGATGTGCCACAAGGAAGGAGCCCATCTGGGTTGCAGTGTGAGGCAGCAGAAGCATATGCCAAACATGTGGAAGGGACCTGCCGTGTCTAGACTGTAATGTCAGCAGTCCATCACGCACCAGGACAAAACATTGCATCACATGTCCACCAACCTCTTCCTTCAGACAAAACTTGCACATCCTATCCAAATGAGTCAGGCAAGACATCTCAAACTTATTGCATAGAATTAGGTTACTTCCTACTGAGAGCTAAATATTTATCACATCACCATTTCTAATCTTCCTTGGTTGGTCCATGATATCACCACACCTAGTCAGCAAGCTGAAGGCATGTGTCCTCTGTCTCTGGTCGGCTCTGCCTGCTGTAGAAGCCGTGTGTGCGCTCTTGCTCCACCTGTTTCATGCAGTCCACAGTCCAGCCCTCCAGAGACCTGTGCTTCTCACCAGTCCTGGTTGTTCTCTGTAGAGCTAATTCAAAACTTACTTCAAAAATCAGCTAAGCATCGGGGTTTGCCTAACTCCTCCAGCAGCCCAAGCATGTGAAATGAGTTACCATCCCCCTTTTCTGCTACTAATTGTATCCTAATTGTAATGGTCTGTATTTCTCAAGTTTTGCCCCAGTGTTGCTTAGCTCATACATAACTGTTAAATGATATTATTATAGTATGTGGACTATAAACAGTCTCTCAAGTGAGTAGGAGGAAAGGTCTTTCAGTTGATGGAGTTAAAATTTGTGGGTAAAAGTTTTAAAACGGTAGCCAGACCTAAGGTGTGTGGGGTTTTGACAGATTTTTATTTTTTTAATCTTAAGGTTTTCTCTGTGTACTGGCTAGTTTTGTGTGTCAACTTGACACAGGCTGCAATTATCACAGAGAAGAGAGCTTCAGTTGAAGAAGTGCCTCCATGAGACCCAGCTGTGGGGCATTTTCTCAATTAGTGATCAAGGGGGTAGGGCCCCTTGTGGGTGCTGCCATCTCTGGGCTGGAAGTCTTGGGTTCTATAAGAGAGCAGGCTGAGCAAGCCAGGGGAAGCAAGCCAGTAAGAAACATCTCTCCATGGCCTCTGCATCAGCTCCTGCTTCCTGACCTGCTTAAGTTCCAGTTCTGACTTCCTCTGGTGATCAACAGCAGTGTGGAAGTGTAAGCTGAATAAACCCTTTCCTCCCCAACTTGCTTCTTGGTCATGATGTTTGTGCAGGAATAGAAACCCTGACTAAGACACTCTGTTTATCTTATTGGTTAACTGTTTTATTATTTGTTTTTTAAAGTGTGTGTGTGTGTGTGTGTGTGTGTGTGTGTATGTGCGTTCAAGGGCTCTCACTCCAGTGCACGTCGGTGTGTCTGTATCTGTCTGTCTGTGTGAATGTATGTCACATGCATGCAGGTGCCCAAGGAGGCAGAAGAGGGCATCAGATCCCCTGGCACTGTATCCTAGGCAGTTGTGAGCTGCCTGACCTGGGAGTTGGAAACTGGAGTTGGGTCCTCAGGAAAAGGAGGAAGTGCTCTTAGCAATTGAGTAATGTCTCCTGATCATGGTTTGATTCGTTTGAGGAGGACTTTTTGTTACATAGTCCTGTCTTGCCTGGAACTTGCTGGGTAAACTAGGCTAGCCTTGAACTTACAGCTCTCCTCTTGCCTCTCCCCCTAAGTGCTAAGGACCGCCATGCCCAGCTGCTGTCTGTGTCATTTGGTGCATGTCATCATTTATCGTGGCACACAGCTGTGCACGTACCTTCTGCAGCTCTCATTTCACTACCTCCATGTTTCCCTTGAATGAAAATATTTTTCTCCTGTCTAAAAGTCTGCACTCGTGTTCACATAGTCAGTTCTTCAGCCTGTGTTTACTTAGCAGCTACTATATGCCAGACACTGGGTGAAACCATAGAAATACAGACCAAAGTCCACAGTTGCTGTTCTATAGAAGCTGAGTTTACTCTGGGCACTTCCATTATCCCTTAAAGCTCCCACGACTCAGTCTGAATTGTGTGTCTGTTGAATCCTCAGATTCAGTTAGCTAAATTGGAAAATATTCAGAAAAACATGGTGTATCTCTTGAGAATGCCCAAAGTTTGGCGTCTTTATATCTAGACAGTGCTGCACAGTGACTATGTGCACAGCCTTTTCAAAGTTAGACACTGTAGCTAACATAGGCAATTGATTTCAGGTGTGTGGGGAATGAGAGCAGGAAGTTGCTTTAATTCTAAAAGGCAAGCTACTTGTTTCCGTAATTGCTCTGTCTAACCAGAATGGAAAAGCTTTACACAGTGGAGTGGCCATGGCTGACAAAAGGCACTGTAAGTTGGTGAGAAAGCCATAGCAGTTAGGGCAGCCCTTATTGTGGGAAATCTTGTGATAGGTGGTCACATCTGTAAAGTATCCTCAGAATAAGAAATGGCTTCAGGAAAGGCTTTTCCCACTGCAAGCCCAGAGGGAGCTGCTCTGGGTTTTGAGTGACAGCATGGAAACGCTGTATTCTTGACACACAGGATGGACTCAGCTCTGATGTCAGAGAAGAGAGAGTATCCCAGGCATGAAAGTACCAACATCCAATTGTGCATTGAGAAAGTACTCAGGGTGGGGACAACTAGGAGAGCCAATGGCACAGATGGGGCTCTGAGACAGAGCTGTAGCACCAGGGACTTGGGGGAATTGGTTTGTTTGTTTGCTGAGAACTAAGCATTTCTTTGGTTTTGTTTTCTGTGGTTTGTTTTTTTGAAACAGGGTCTCCATATTACATAGCTCTGGCCATCCTAAAACGGTATAGACTGGAATGGCCTCAGACTCACAGAGATCTGCCTGCCTCTGCCTCCCAAGTACTGGGATTACACTGCACCACCACACTGTAATCTAAGCTTTTCTTTATAGACATTAATATTTAGCAGAGTGGAAAAAAAGCCCTATCTGTATAAGAAATACCAAATAGTCTTTTTTGTCACATACTATATAAAATGTGTGTTTGGGACAAGGAATTCTAATCCCCCCACCTTGTAAACTTTAAGGTAAATGAGGTTTTTGGGGTTTTTTTTTTTGTTTTTTGTTTTTTTTGGTTGTTTTTTGTTTGTTTGTTTGGTTGGTTTTTTCAAGACAGGGTTTCTCTGTGTAGCCCTGGCTGTCCTGGAACTCAATCTGTAGACCAGTCTGGCCTCAAACTCAGAAATCCACCTACCTCTGGCTCCCAAGTACTAGGATTACCACCACCTGGCTAATGTAAATGTTTTAATCCTGCCCTCTCCCCCCACCCCCAATCCTATAAAAAGGTCCACTGCTCTACTCCAGGAATGTGAAGGCCTGGAGCAGTGACCTTCTTCTCCCCTTCCTCCTTTTCCTGTGGTAGTGCCAACTCTGTACAGACTAGCCAGTCATAAGACAGAGGTCAGACCCCAGCCATTGGAGAGGAGATTCAGTCACCAGAGTTAGGATAAAAACCTGATGCACCTTCCGTCTCTATATGTGCTGTTCAGGGCACATCCTCTTGACCACGATAAGGTTTGCCTTGCCAGACTCTTCAGTTGGAATGGTGGATTCTTATTTCACACCTGCAGCAGCCATATGGAAGGAGATTCTCTGAGGAAAGCCAAATGTGTTCTCTAGTAACCAGGTTCCAGTTCTGCCTTTCAGTGGACTGCGGGTTCTTAAATTTCAAAACAGTGTGTCCCTCTCACTTGAAAACTTCTCTTAAAGAGCAGAAATGACTGTTTTCATGTATAAAGCGGATAATGGCTGCTATACATAACTGGCATAAACACTCTGATGATGATTACAGCCTTCTTTTAAAAAAAAATACTAGCTCCTGAAAGGGACCGTGGTGCAGCCTGATCCATGGTGTGCATGTGATTGGTGTGTGCCAGCATTCTGGACGGGAACTGGAGTCTCCTGGTTTCCATCAGCTGCTTCATTACTCTGCAGAGTCTCTCTTTGTCCAATTCTGTGAATATAATTTTAAAATTAATTACATTCAATTAAACGTCACATTTAGCAGAAAGATTTCGCCACTGAGCTTTTGAAAGACCATAGCTAAAATTGGAGGGTTACGAAAAGCAGACGGGCCATCCAGCTTCCTGGGCTTTTTGTCCTTAAACACCAATTACCTGTATTCCTATGTAACATTCTGGTCAATGAGCTATAGTTTAATTATTTATGGAACTATAAAAGCACCCACCTACATGTATAGATGATAAGCTATTACATTTGTCAGAATCAGATAGCAGCCACGGTGTACCAGTGATGTGAAATTTTAATAGCCGATGCCTTTAAGTCTTGAAACACAGTGGACCCAATTACCTCGGGTGTGACGCAGCCTGGTTTCTACCTGGGTTGTGGGCCGCTGATAAGGAGATTTAAATGACTGTGAAAAGGGTTTTGCTGCAGGGCAGAGACCTCAATAGAAATCCATTTTTCTATCTTGTGCTGTGGTACTGAGTGACAGTGGCTGGTGATGAAATGCAGTCATTCATATGTAAAGGTTGTTCTTCCAGGGAACTGCCTGCCTCTGATAAGAGGAAGAAAGAAGGCTTCTATAGTATGCTCAAGTCTTCCCAGGACTGCCTACGCAGATGCAGCTCATTACACTGTTCGTCCATCCAGAAAAAAAAAAAAATGTCCCAGATAAAACTATCTTCATCCAATTTTGAAGTGATTGTTGTTTTGCTACAAAGATAGCTCTCTGGGACCACTGGTGTGATCCTTGTAAAAATGTGCATTCTCTTATGTCTGCCATTGCTTATTGGATGTCTGCACTTCCACACAATGATCAAAAGCAAAATTTACATCTTGGCTTGAAGAACATTTTACAAATAGACTTTTATCTTAACTGTCTCACTTCTACAGCCTGAACCTACTTTAAAGAAATCTTATGTTAGGTGGTTGTAATTTATCTTTAAATATTAGGTATACATTTTTGGAATCTCACTGTTAAATTATTGTGAACTCTTAAGTTAAAACCACAGAAAGTTTTGTTTTGTTTTGTTTTGTTTTGTTTTGTTGTTTTGTTTGAGACAGGGTTTCTCTGTGTAGCCCTGGCTGTCCTGGAACTCACTCTGTAGACCAGGCTGACCTCGAATTCAGAAATCTGCCTGCCTCTGCCTCCCAAGTGCTGGGATTAAAGGTGTGTGCCACCACTGTCCAGCCAGTTTTGGGTTTTTTTTTTTTAAGTTTTATGTATTTCTTTATTTAATGTATATGAGTACACTGTTGCTGTCTTCAGACACACCAGAAGAGGGCACTTGATCCCATTACAGATGGGTGTGAGCCACCATGTGGTTGCTGGGAATTGAACTCAGGACCTCTGGAAGAACAGCCAGTGCTCTTAACCACTGCGCCATCTTTCCAGCCCCCAGGCAGTTTTTCTTTAATACTATTTTCAATGCCTTTATGATTTAACCCAACAATCAGACCATCAGTTAAATGTCACCCCTCCTCAGTCAAAAAAGAAAATGGTTAGTGAGAGTTAATGTTTATTTTCAGGATAAAGGACATGGTTTTTAGTCATTTTTGGAGTTTATATGTAGTCTCTAAGGGCTGCTAACACAGCTTGGTTGGCAGCCTACATGCCCTTTTGTGCAGGAAGCCCTGGTTCAATTCTCAGCA
>JADRCD010223366.1:12536-31754 GCA_019843815.1 Montemys delectorum
CTGATTATGTATGTTAAAGTTTTATGTTACATGAAATGTTATGAGAATGCTATCTCCAGCCTGATCTACAGAGTGAGTTCCAGGACAGCCAGGGCTACACAGTGAAACAACAACAACAACAACAAAAGAATGCTATCTCCATTTAAGGAAAAACCAAATGATGTGTTGGAGGATGAACTACTAAGGGAATCTCTGTGGTAAAGACACTTGATGGGGCCTGAGTGTCAAGAACGGGACATGTAGGAGGTCTATGGAAGAAAAAAACATTCCAAGCTACGGTGCTAACCCCTGCAAAGGCCCAGAGCTGACAGCACCTGCTCAGACATCATCCATTCGCTCTACAAATAATTTTCAACAAAAGCCAGCATTTCTCAACTAGTGGGAATCACATACCAGATATCCTGCATATCAAATATTTATTCATATCAAATATGGTTCATAACCATAGTAAAATTACAGTTATGAGGTAGCAACAAAATAATTTTATGGTGCTGGGCAGTGGTGGCGCACGCCTTTAATCCCAGCACTTGGGAGGCAGAGAAAGGCTGATTTCTGAGTTCAAGGCCAGCCTGGTCTACAGAGTGAGTTCCGGGACAGCCAGGACTACACAGAGAAACCCTGTCTCGAAAAACAATAATTATCACAAAAATAATAATAATTATTGTTATTATTTTATGGTAGGGGATCACCACAACATGAGGAACCTGTATTAGAGGGTAGCAGCGTTAGGAGTATTGAGAACCAATGATTCTAATCAATGCCGGGTACTATGTTTCAGAATAGATCAGGGAAAATGTGTTATAAGTTTTGGGATTATGTTAAAAAAAAAAAAAGAGAGAGAGGCTAAGAAAGAAAACAAAGCAGGGAGGGTGAAGAGTCACGAATAGAGGATCGATGTCAAGGTTCTAGGGAAATTTCCCTAAAGTTTGAGCAACAGGGAAAGGGGAATAATGGGACTGGCAACAGGGAAAGGGGAATGCTGGAAAAGGCAACAGGGAAAGGGGAATGCTGGGATTGGCAACAGGGAAAGGGGAATGCTGGGGTTGGCAATACAGATTGAGGGCGGGGCGGTAAGGGCGTGGGGCCTCTGTGGATGGAAACAGTGCTGGAGGGTTAGAGGGATATTGACAACAAGGAAAGTGAAAGCAAGCTCACCCCCACCATCAATGACTGCTTCTGGTTCCCAGAAGACATTTCCAGAAAAAAAAAAATGGTAAAAAGTGTATCTAAACAGGACCAGCAAGGAAACAGGAAGACCCAAGGGCCTATAAAATACCCCAACCAGCAACAGTTGAGTTTAGCAACCTTGGGGCCACTCCCATCCTAAAGGGACAAAACTGCTAGCTACTTTCTCTTTCTCTGGGGCTCTTGTCTGTCTCTGGACTTGCATTCTTTGTGCCAGGGAGGGAACATGCCCTGGCATCCTCTAGATGACTACTAACACCCCTCACTCCATGCCCCCAACCCCCACTGCCTATCCCCAAGTCCCTACACCCTACCCCCCCAAACCTACCTCCCTACTCCTAACCTCCCATTCCCTATCCCCAACTCCCTCTCCCTCCTCCTACCCCAATCTCCTCCCTACCATCCCTTCCCCCCTCCCCTCTCCTCCCCTCTTTACAACATGACTGTGAGTAAGGAGACCTGCTGGAAGCAGGAAGCAAACAAGTGTCATGGCTGGATCATTTCCCAAAGATCAAGATTGTCCTGACTGCTGTGGATTAAATAGCCCCAGCTCTTATGCTGGCAGCTAACTTTACTGAGGGAGATGAGGCCAAGTAGTTTGTGCATGCCCATGATTCCAGCACTCAGGAGACTGAGGCAGGAGGATTGGTATGAATTCAAAACCAGACTGAGCTATAGAACAAATGCCAAGCCAAGCCTGGCTGTGTGAGACCCTGACTCAAAATAGCAACAAGAATATCATCAGCTGGGCAGTGTTGGCACACACCTTTAATCCCAGCACTTGGGAGGCAGAGGCAGGCGGATTTCTGAGTTCGAGGCCAGCCTGGTCTACAGAGTGAGTTCCAGGACAGCCAAGGCTACACAGAGAAACTCTATCTCAACAAAACAAAACAAAACAAAAACAAAAACAAAACATCTTCTTGTGTCATGGAAATCCAGATATGACATTTATTGCAAGCAAGCAAACAAACAAACAAACAAACAACACTTCAGAAAAGGTACATTTAACAGACTTTAATTAAGCAAACAGTATCTGGTGAACTGGGGAAAGTCCCGAAAACACAGATGTGTTTGGAAAAACTGTCTGCAACATGGATGCGGTATGGAGCTGCTAAATTGGTTGCGCATCTATGTTTGCCTGATTTGAGTGGGCTGGCAGCCTGTGAATGACCAGAGCCCAGGGCTGTGAAACTCAAGTCTTTGCTACATTCAGATGTTTAAATGATAAATCAAGGTGCAGATCATTATGAAGACTAGATGCGAAGAGAGGCATCCCAAAGCCAAACTTAGGTAAGCACATTGTTGCTGTTCAACGGTTCTGCATGGGATTCTCAAATTCAGCTCGAAGGAACCATTACTGTGGCCCTCTGGCAAAGGCAGGAGCTCTGATCCCACACCCAGAACTTCAGCTCAGGAATCCAAGGCAGGCCCAGAAGTCACGATCTTAACCAATGCAGGTGCTGGCAGGGCCCCCGTACTAACAACACAGCTGCCCAGGCCTTCACACACAGCATTCAAGCCAGTGACCATGTAAAAGCATGAGGCGCTGAACCCAGACAGCAGGCGGGCGGGCCCCCTTATCCTGGCAAGCAGAATGGGCGCAATTTAGTTGACTGCTGGCAAACATTTAGAACGGGAAAAGTATGCAGAACCTGGGCTTCTAACCACTCCTGAAAGGCTCCTCTGTCTTCCAAGCTATCTAACAACGCTACACTTGTGGTCTCTCCCGAGTCTGTGCGACCCACCTGCGCTGTGGTCAGTCCAGACTTCTTTAACAGCACACTACAGACTGGCAAGGTTAGAGACAACAGACGGCCCTTCTCAGTTCTGGATGCCGAGGAAGCAGCCCCCAGCCCTCCGTTAAGGTGCAGGCACAGTTAGGATGGAGTGAGGACCCACTTCCTGGTCCGCGGAGAAGTGCCTGCTGACTGTGTCCTTGTGTGACCGAAGGAGTGGGGGAGTTCTCTTAGACCTCTTTTGTTCTTATTTACTTTTATTCATATATATTTTTTTAAGACAGGGTCTTGCTATTTAGCCCAGACTAGCTTTGAACTTTCAACCTCTGGCCTCGGCCTCTGGAGTGCTGGGATTACAGACCTGCACTATAATATACACACAGTGCCCTTGGGCCTCTTTAGTAACAGCAATAATCTTTGTCATGAGGGCCTTACACTCACGACCGTAATGACACTTCCCAAGTGTCACTCCCAGCTACCCCACACTATGCTTTCAATGTGACACCACCACCCCCAACTTCATAGTTAAAAAACTTTATTCCTCCAAGATGTTGATAGTATTTGAAAGTGGGCTAGAGGTGAGGTTATGATGTGGGTATTAAACGAGGTCAAGAGGGAGGTGGGATTAGGTTTTAGGATGTTCCGTGAGGCTGCGGGGGTAGATAGAGTCATAGGACGTTGTGAGGCAAGCATTAGATGACGCTCTAAGACTAGGTGAGATGAGGTTAGAAGGAGAGTTACTTGATGTCACAGGGTAGAGGTTACATGAGCTCTTGGGATGAAGGTGGAATGAGGCCATGAGGTAGATTTAGATGAGGTCAAAGGATGGGTTAAATGAGGTCATCAGGAAGGTTGTATGAGGCCATAAGGCAGGGAGGTCATGAGTGGGCATTAGATGATGCCATAATGTGGGCCTCAATGAGGTCACAGGTAGGCTCTCCATGATGGAATTACTGGCTGGTAAGAAGCGCAGAGATCTGAGCAATATACCTGCTGCGTTCTCCCTGTGCGATGCCTCCTGCCTTACCATAGCATACAGCAGGATGGTCCTCACCAGATGTCAACATCTGGGCGCTGGAATGTTCCAGCCTCCAGAACAGTAAGATCAACATGCTTCCTCTTTAATTCCTCCGTGATAATCCACTGTAGAGACACAAAAAGAACAGACTCCGTCCTGCTCTGGATGTGGCTTCAGCGTACAAGTGTTCTGCGGAACATGAGTCACTTTTGAAGTGTCATGAACTCAAGGTGCCTTAAATTGAGCGATCTAAGTTAGGAACCCTCTGTGTTATTAGTATCACTCGCTTTCATTTAAAGCACTTGGGGAAGAAAAAAATCAATGGAAAGCCCTATCGAAACAGAACCACTGTAAACTTCCTAAACACATCCTTTGAAAAACTGTTCAATTTGTCTTGAGGTCAACTCAGGTCTGCACATTGACCTCATCTTAATGATCTTCTTTCTTCTTCTATCACTTGCCTTCCCCCTTCACTCTCCCAATCACTCCACTGCAATAACCTGACACATACCCATCCATATTTTTCTCACATATATTTTCTGTATAGTTTAGGTAATCTTTACATACAGTGGATTTGAATCATTTGCAAAAATAGAATTCTATTACAAAAACATTGGCTTTCCTCACTTCTTTACCACATCTTGTTTCTTGGCCTCCAATGAGCCTTGAAATCCATCCAAACTAAAGGAAAACTTTTTTTTTTTATTAAATGTTTTCTTTATTTACATGGCATACAATATCTCCTTTCCCAGGTTTCCCTCCGAAAAAAAGAAAAAACAAACAAACAAAAACAAATCCCTGTTCCCTCCCCTTGCTCACCACCCACCCTCTCCTGCTTACTGGCCCTAGCATCCCCTACACGGGGACATAGAACCTTCACAGGGCCAAGGGCCTCTCCTCCCATTGATGACCGACTTGGCCATCCTCTGCTATAATATACTGCTGGAGCCATTTGTCCCACCATGTGTGCTCTTTGGTTGTTGGTTTAGTCCCTGGGAGCTCTGAGGGTACTAGTTAGTTCATATTGTTGTTCCTCCTAAGGGGGCTGCAAACCCTTCAGCTCCTTGGGTCCTTTCTCTAGCTCCTTCATTGGGGACCTAAAGGAAAACTTCTCATCATTCTTTTAATGACTGTGGTAGTCCATGAAAGATATTGCCCTAACTAACTGATAGAGCCATTCTATTCTCGGCGTGTGTTTATTTTGCTGTTGGTTGTTGAAAGAGATACCTCAAAAAGCAGTGCTGTGACAAGCTTTCTTATTACAGAATTTGCTTATACAGATACCTGCAACTACAATGGTTTAAGGGTTTTTTTGTTTTTTGTTTTTAACAACGTGCATTCAGTAGACAGCATACTTCACATTCTGGAATTACTGGTCTATTCCATGCAGTCTAATCCCCTCCCTTACGGTCTAGGCAGGGGCAGTAGCTCTCAGGGGGCCACATCACTACACGGAGAACCGCCTATTCTCTACAGTGCTTTGTTTGTTGTTCAGTGTATCGGTCAGTTTTTCCATCCCTGTGACAAAAACAGCTACGATGGGAAAACTTAGTGCCTCGGTTTGCTTTCTACTTCTGGGATAAAGACCATGACGAGAGCAAACTTGGAGCGGAAAGGGTTTGTTTGGCTTCCGGGTCTAGTCCATTATTAGAAGTTAAGGCAGGAACTTGAGGCAAGAACCTAGAGGCAGGAGCAGGAATTACAGAGAAATGCTGCCTGCCTACTGACCTGCTGCTCGTGTCTTGTTCAGTCTGCTTTTTTATACCACCTAAGACAATTCTCCCAGTGGTGCCAATGCCCCTAGTAGGCTGGACTCTTCCACATCAATCAACTTGCCTGCAGACACTCTGTCCAATGAAGTTACTTTCTCAATTCAAGTTACTCATCCAAAATATCTAGCTTGTGTCAAGTTGACAAAACAAACAGAAAAAACCCAACAACAATAACAAACAAACACACTAAACAAACAAACCAAACAAACAAAAATCTAGCCAGCATACTTACAGACTCGAGAAATGGCTCAGCAGTTAAGAGCGCTTAATCTTGCAGAGGACCATGGCTCAGCAGTTAAGAGCGCTTAATCTTGCAGAGGACCAAGGTTCAGTTCCCAGCAATTAGGTGGTGGCTCATAACCACCTGTAAGTCTGGTTTCAGGGACCTCGTGCCCTCTTCTGGCTTCTGTGGGTACCAAGAATACACATGGTATATCCACATATATGTAGGCAAGCATTCACACAAAGTACAGATAAATACAGCTTTATAAAGAAAACTATTTTGGCTGCTGGTTTGAGGAGGTTGCTATACTGATTGACTCCCTGTTTCTGGGCCTGTGGTGGTGCATCGAGGCAGAAGAGCGTGGGAAAGTTGCCCACCCCCTCACCTCATGGCAGCCAGGAGGAGGGAGGAGGGAGGAGGGAGGAGGGAGGAGGGAGGAGGGAGGAGGGAGGAGGGGCAGGGCAGGGGAGACAAGGCAGACATCCAGCAATTTATTTCCTCTAACCAGGCCCTCTTCCTGGTTAATCCACCTCCTCCCAGAAATGTCAAAATATGACTCCATAAATCTGCCACCCAATGATGAAGTCAGAGCCCGCAGGACCTGACCACTTCCCCAAGTCCGGCCTCTGAAGATTGCGTCAGGGAGTAAGCATGCCTGAAACACTAGCTTTTGTAAAGAACAATAAACAATCCACACCCAAGCCATTAGATTGGGTTTGGTGGGTTAGATGCAGATAGTACTTAGGATGCATGTTTTCTTTGCTGTACTTTTGACTTAGAACAAGTGCTTTAGGATATAATTATAGAATGGGCTAAAGAGCATGTGTGTCATATGTGTGTGTGTGTGTGTGTGTGTGTGTGTGTGTGTGTGTGTGATCCATGTGGTTATGTCCTCCATAGATGCATTCTGTGTGACCATAACAGTGTGATAGATTATCCGGGTGACCACTAATGTTGATCACTGAAATGTCTGGTTTTTTCTCCTCTTGGGCCTGTGGTTTGATTATACTCCTCTGTCTTCTGAAACGCAGACATCTTTGAACAACATTTCATGTTCAACCATAACAAGATGCCCACCCCACAGCTGCAGCTCATGCCCACCCTGGGCTCCTTGCCCACATACCTGCAGTCAGTCAGGTGATGTGCCATCTCAGTCAGTGAAATGCAAGCAGAGGTGGTAGATATAATATTCTTCCTGTTACCACAAGGAACAGTGGTTTTCAAGCAATGAGACTCTGTCTGTGGGGTCCATGAAGGAGAATTGTTTAAACAGAGCAAAGCTGCCAATAGCTGGGTCTGGACATGGAGCACAATCAAGGTTCAAAACCCAACAAGACTTCAGTATTCAACACACACACTGTGCACACACATACATGCAGGTAATACATACACATAAAAATGAATCCATCAGCTGGGCGGTGATGGCGCACACCTTTAATCCCAGCACTTGGGAGGCAGAGGCAGGCAGATTTCAGAGTTTGAGGCCAGCCTGGTTTACAGAGTGAGTTGCAGGACAGCCAGGGCTACACAGAGAAACCCTGTCTCGAAAAAACAAAACAAAAAACAAAAACAAACAAACAAACAAAAAAGAATCTATCTTTTAAAAAAAAAAACATAAATTACAGAATTTTCCCAGAGGCTGGGAGATGGCTCAATCAGTAAATGTGCTTTCCTTGTCAGCAGGAAGCAAGCGCAAAGACCTGAGTTCAACCTCCAGACTTCATGAAAAAAACCCAGGTGTGGTGGTGGTGTCCACTTAGAATCTCCAGAACTGATGAAGTCCCCGAAGGTCGATCCCTGGGGTGTGCTCACCAGCCAGCCTAGCCCACCGGATGAACTTTAGGCCAGTGAGAGACCCTGACTCAAGAGCGGGTGGTTTAAACCTGAGGAACAATAACTGAATTTGCCTTCTGGTCTCCACATTTGCATGCACAGAAGAACACAAACTGAACAAACACGGATGTGCGTCTGGATAAAGACTCTGCCAAGTAGTTTTATTTTATTTTGTTTCTGTTTTGAAACAATGTCTCACTCTGTAGACCAGGCTGGCCTCAGAGTTTCAGAGATCCACCTACCTCTGCCTCCCTGCTGCTAGAATTACAGAGTAACCAACCCGTGGTTCCTAGCCCCATGGACTAATTTGAACTGTAAAAGTTTAATAGGCAGAGAGAGTTTAATAAACTAAATTACCAAGCACAATCATGTTTGCATTGAAAAGAGAAAACAATGAGTAAAAAGTCTCTGAGGAAAGAGAGATATGATCAAGAATTCATGTAGGAAAAAAAACAAAAACAAAAAAACAACTGCACGTGTTGCAGGTCCCTGCTGGCTTGCTCACCTAGCAAGGTCAAGGTTTCAGGTGCAAACCAATAACAGCAAAACAACCACAGGAGTGGCTCAGATAAAGAGAGCCTGTCAAAAGTGAGAGGCCAGTAATGCTAAAGCATTCCAACAGTTTCATGAAGGAGGAAGAAAAGCGTTTCCCTACAGGAACATCTGCCAGGACTCTTGGTTTGAGTAACAGGAACTCGGCGCACTCAAACTGGTCCCAGCAAATTTCAGTCTTTGTCTCAGCAAACTGGAAAGTCAGCTGAGCTGTGGCTCGAGATCCAGATGTACCTGCAGTGTGGTCAGAACTGGCTCTTCCCTCTTGGCCTGGCTCCGCTCTCTCTCAGGCAGTGTTGGCTTGCATTTGCCAACACTCCTGTGCAGAAGTTCCAGGAAGCAGCATTGGGTTAGTCTGGCATTTTTTGTTTTGTTTTTGTTACTGTGATAAATACTTGAGAAAATTTAAAGAAGTGATTCTCATGCTTCCTAATGCTGCTGCCCTTTAATACAGTCCCTCATGCAGTGGTGACCCCCAATCATAAATTATTTTGTTGCTACTTCATAACTGTAATTTTGCTACTGTTACAAATCATAATGTAAACATCTGTGGTTTCTGATGGTCCTAGGCAACTCCTGTGAAAGAGTCCCTCGACCCTCCAAAGGGATCTCCACCCTCAGGTTGAGAACCACTGACTTAAAGGAAGCCAGTTTCATTTTGGTTATTTTCGCCCATAGTCACTCCATTGTACTTACATCATAGACAGAGTCCCAGGAATCATGGCAGAGAGCGTTGGTAGGTCAAAGCTAATTGGCTTGTGATGGTCAGGAAGCAGAGACAGGAAGGAGCCAACACAAGGTATAGTTCCCTAACACAAGCTACCAATGGCCCACTTCCTCCACCTCTCAAAGTTTTCATCGCCTGAAATAGAACCTCAGGACCAAGCCATCCACATAAGTGCCTTTGGAAGACATTTAATATTTAACCATAACAACACGTATAGCACAGCTGCGGCTCACACCCACGCTGGGCTCTCTGCCCACCTGTAGACAGGGCTGCCCTGTGATGGTTTGGGACTCTTGGTATCCTTCCCTTCATGGAACCCTTGCTCCATACGAAACACGTTTTATATATATATATATATATATATATGCATATATATTATTCCTTATTACATTTATTGACTTGCGTGTTGGGAAGAGGACACACACTCGGAGGTTAGAGGACAGCTTTTGGGGGTCTGCTCTTTTCTTCTAGAGTGTGAGAGCTGGGGATTGAATGCTAGGAGTCCAAGCTTCCAGATTGGCTGATGATCGCCTTTGGCCAACGAAATAGCTCTGTGGGTGGGGCTGGATCACTCAGACCAGTCTCCAGGAAACAAAGTGGATATATTCATGGGTCACAGACAGAGGCCATATGAAAAATGACACCAGGGCATTCAAGAGGTGAAAGACGAGAGTAAAGAGCAGGTTTACACCAGCACTTTTATTATGGTTTCCTCATGAAAGAAAAACTGGAGTTGGCGGATGCTTTAGGATTGCTTGGTTTGAACAATTCCATCAAGCTTTAAACTAGGACAGGTGTGGGCTGTGGCTGGGTGTGCCTATAAAGCTCACGTGCTGGGAACTCAGTAGGCAATATCAGGAAGGCCCCATAGGAACCGGGTAGGTGGTGAGTGGGACAGGGTAAGTGCCATGATTGCTAGACTGTGTTGCCACTGAGAGAATTTGTCCTAAGAGAGGGCCTCTTCTTGCCCTTTCTCTCAGACTCTAGCCATAGAGATGGTGCTGCTTAAGAGCCCTCACCACCACTGGCCCCTCAGTCTTGGACTTTGCAATCTCCAGAACCATGAGTGACATAAACTTCTACTGTTTCTAAATGAACCCAGGCTGTGGTGCTCTGTTACAACAACACAATACAGGCTGAGACAGGTGTCCTCTCGTACCTAGTTCAGGGAGGTCATTAAGATGCAGTCCTAGAACTTACTGGGGTGGTCAGGGCCAGCTAGGAAAGGTGTGCCTCTGATTGGTCAGTTTGTATATCTCAGGGATGTCTATATGGAAACCTGCCCAATCTTTTAGGATCTGGCCAGCTCTTGGAGAGTTCAAACGCTTCAGCCAGAAAGAATTGTTTAAGATGCTGAAATAGGGGTTGGAGAGATTGTTTGGCAGTTAAAGAGCACGGGCTGCTCTTCTGGAGGTCCCGAGTTTTGCTCCCAGCAACCACAGGGTAGTTCACAACCATCTATAATGGGATCTGATGCCATCTTCTGGCACGCAAGTATACATACAGATAGAGCACTCATAAAAAATAAAATTTTAAAAAAGATTCTAAAATACCTAAATACATAGAAAAAATATATATAATACAATATAACAAGTGATCTATTTTTTAGGGGGTTTTGTTGTGGTGGTGGTGTGTGTGTGTGTTTGTGTATGTGTGTGTTTGTGTATGTGTGAATGTGTGTGTATATGTGTTTGTGTATGTGTGTGTATGCATGTGTGTTTGTGTGTATGTGTATGTGTGTATATGTGTGTGTATGTGTGTCTGTGTGTGTTTGTATATGTGTGTGTTTGTGTATGTGTGTGTATGTTTGTGTGTGTGTATTTGTGTGTATGTTTGTGTACATGTATGTGTTTGTGTGTGTGTGTTTGTATGTATGTGTATGTTTGTGTATGTGTGTGTGGGTGTTTGTGTGTGGGTGTTTGTGTATGTGTGTATGTGTGTGTGTTTGTGTATGTGTGTGCATGTGTATGCATCTGGAGGCCAGAGGTAGACATTGGTGTTTTCTTCAGTCACTCTCTACCTTAGTTTTTGCGACAGTCTCTCATGGAACCTGGAACTCACTGATACAGATAAACTGGTTGGGGAAAGGGCCAGGGATCTGCCTGTCACCACGCACTCCCCTTCCCAGCACTTGGGTTACAGAACGCTTGCTGTCTCCAGCTGTCTCCTGCTTTCCCATGAGTGCCAGAGATCCATACTCAAGCATTTACCTATTGAGCCATCACCCCAGCCCTCCCTCACAAGATTTATTTTTATGACTGTGTCGGTTTGAAAGACAAATATAATCTTTGACTAAAAGAGCTTTTCATTTGTATCTTAAGACAACATCTGAGCCCCTAACAGTCTTGTGGCCTAAGGTGCCATATCTACTGATCCTAACAGATGAGTCAGAGCTGGCTAGGGGGCCAGTTTGCTCACCAGATTGGTGATCACATGCTCACGGTGAACCTAAGGAAGGAAACCTCTGACCTAAGAGAGGGAACACAATGTTCACAAAGAAAAATCAAGTTTTTCATCAAAGAAGGTGTGTGTGTGTTTCCAACAGTCAGGGTACATTCTGAGAAATGCTTCCTGAGGGAATTCTCACTGTGTAGACACTGGCACGTACTCACACAAAAACAGATGGTTAAGGTCCACCGTCCAACCCAAGATGTATGAGCTGCTGCTGGCATACTACTCGACAGCAAACATTTTTTCCTACAAGAAGAAATGCATATGGGCTGAATGCATGATGGCTCTGTTGGTAAAGTACCTGCTGCACAGCTAAGAGAACCAGAGTTCAGACCCTAACATCCACATAAAAGCTGAGCAGCACACAGAGGGCGGTGGTGGCGCACACCTTTAACCCAGCACTCAGGAGGCAGAGGCAGGCAGATCTCTGTGAGTTTGAAGCCAGCCTGGTTTACAGAGTGAGTTCCAGGACAGCCAGGGCTACACAGAGAAACCCTGTCTGGAAAAAACACAAAAAGAAAAAAAAGAAAAAAAGCTGGACCCAACAGCTCAGGTCCCAGTAGTAGGAAAAGTAGGCATGAGTCCCACCCTTAACTGGGAAGATATTTGCAATTAATACCTGCTGGGAAAATCACTTTTCTCTAATGGAGTATCACTGGGTATTTCAACCACACTCTAGGTTAGGCACTTCAGGTCAAGCCCCATGCCCAGAAGTAGTTTGGCCAACACAAAATGCACTCCATGTGTCTTTGAGGGGAATTTGTTTGTTTTGTGCATGTTGTGTTGTTTTGTTTTGATTTGATTTCTTTTTTTGTTTGTTTTTGTTTTTGTTTTTTTGAAACAAGGTCTCACTGTGTAGCATCCCTGGCTGTCCTGAAACTCACTCTGTAGACCAGGTTGGCCTTGAACTCACAGAGATCCAACTGCTTCTGCCTTCTAAGTGCAGGGATTAAAGTTGTATACCACCACTTCCCAGCTTCCAGTCATAATTTTATGAGGGTGTTCATTGTGACCACCTGAAAGTCATTCTATATGTCATTAACTGTGATACAGAGAAGAATCTTGGGCAGGCTGAGCACAGGTGACCACAGGTGGCTCAGGACAGGTGAAGCCGAGAAGGCTGCAGTCTACAGCCTGCCCTATTGTCATGTTCTCCATCTCTGGGTGGCCAGGGTGTATAAAACATGCCCACCAAATGCCAAACTTATCAACGCCTGGCCCTTGGATTTTTCCCCTCCAGAGGGGTGAGAGTGGATAAAACTCCGTGTCCACAAGACAGCTGGCCTGCGATACTTCTAAAGTAGATGCACTAAGAGACCGGCGACAGCTGTGCATGTGTACACATGTGAACCGAACTGTCTAGCAGAATAGCTGACGTGTGATATATACGCCACGGATAATTATTTTCCAGAAAACGGGAAAGGACAAGAAGGAAAACAAGATATGGAAGATCAGAGCGGTGAAGCAGAAGGAGGGTCGGATGTGTGAGAGAGGGAGGAAACAAGAAAGAGGGGCAATAGAGAAGGGAAGAGGCCTTTCCCTCTTGGAAAAGGATAGCACTAGGCTCAGGGTAGCACTAGGTAGGTAGTGCAATGAGAATGTCTACCCAGAGCCCAGCCTAAGGGCATGCAGCCTGCTCCTTCATAAGGTAACCGTGGGCACGTCAGCCAGTGTAAGCAAACGGTGATTCTCTCATCTTCCAGCCAGGGACCCAGGTTAACCTAATTAGCCTTTCATTGGCATTTCATTGTCAAGTCGGGGATTATTGGGTAGGTATCAAAACTGGCTAAAGATTATTTCCGTTATACAGAAGAGAGAAAGCTTTCTCTCCACCTCTCTAGCAGGAACAAGGATGAGTCGTGACTGGTGCCAGGCCTATAGCAGTGGGAGGGAAAAGCCTGGGGCCAAAGCCAGTCTGTGAACTTGATGTGCAGCTGCCAGTCTGGAGCCTTTCCTGCTGTTGGATTTCCTTCTCAGGTGAGCCGCTTCAAGGCAGGTCTTTGGTTACTATTAGCCCCAAGCATCCTAGGAGATGACTATTAAGTCTCTTTCCAGTCCAAGTTGCTGCTGGGGGGTGCTCTAAGGTCTTTTCCCCAGTGTATGGGTTCTGGAGAGGTTTCTGACTCTGGGCCCAGGATCAGAGCAAGCCACCTCTAGACACAGGGAGGGAGTCCAGATGTGTCTGATATTTTCTGTCCTCATATCTGCACCCATTTTGCTTACAGGGACACCCCAAATTCCTTGGGAAACCCTTCTGATGCTCCCCCTACACACATACACACACACACACACACACACACACACACACACACACACACACAACTGATTCCTCTAACTCTCCAAATACCCACACTTTTGTCCAACTCAGCCACAAAGTCAGAGTTCCCACAACCTCTCTTTAATTCTTGTTCTGTACTTGGCACACCTCACAGCACCTCTGGAAACAGAGAGGCTTAGTCTGGTGTTTGCTAACTATAACAGAATACCACAGAATGGATAATTTACAAAGAAGAGAAATTTATTTCTCATGGTTCAGGAGTCCAATATTAAGGGGCCAACATCTGGCAAGCCTTCTTGCTGGGTCCTAACATAACAGAGAAGATAGCAACAGATGCACAGAAAGATAGCAACAGGATAAAAGCAATAGAACACCAAGGTAGATGACCTCACTTTTCGAATTATTCACTCTCATTCTGTCATTTCTTAAAGGACCAATCTCCCTGTGCCATCAGAGTAACAATTAAATTTCAATATGAGTTTTGGAAGAGACATTCAAACTATAGCACAGCCATTAGAAGATTATTATAAACCAGTTAAATGGAAGAGAGATGTAGGGCAAAGTCTTGGGACAGAAATGTAGAGTTTCTGTGCCCCTTCTGTGGATGTCCCCTACCAGTTTTGTCAATGTGTTCACCAACCTGTAAGCTCTCTGGACCTGCAATTTAAGGATTCTTTAATTTTTTTCACTTCATTTTATTTTATTATTGTTTCAGAGACTATAATTATAACATTTCTTTGCCCTTGCCTCCTTCGAAACCTTTTCATATACCCTACCTTACTGTCTCTCAAATTCATGGCCTCTCCTTTCATTAATTGTTGTTATATGCATGCATGTATATTTATATACACGTATTCCTAAATATAACCTGCTCGGTCTGGATCATGTAACTTGTACGTATGTGTTTAGGGATGACCATTTGCTATTGGATAACCAATGGGTGTGCTCTTCGCTGGGGAAGACTACCTCAGCATCCCTCAGGTGCCTAGAGGGTTTGAGTATAGCTGAGGTCTACTCAAGGTAAGGATTTTTAAGGCAGTTTCCTCGCACGGGCCTGAATGATTAAATGATTAAACTCAGAGTCCAGCCTCTCTCCTTTCCTTGAGAGCTTTGGCCATAGTGCTGAATAGTCCAATTCACCTAGTCACACAGTTCCTTTGCCAAACAACTCCCATGTAAAGTTGTCTACAAGGCTACCTGCTACTGATCTAATTAGCATATAAAAGACGCTACTATCTGAAAGAAATTCCCAGGGTTTTAAGAGTTGTGCCCTGAGAACAGACCAGATACTTAGCTTTAAGTTTTTGTCTTGCTTTGTTTAACTCAATCACACCATTCAGTCTCACTCCACAGTGTTATGTCAAGGTTTCTCTACTTTGCAGAGCAAACATATCTCCTATAGAAACTAGGAGAGGTGATGCGCACGAAACCCCAGCTCGAGACAAGTGGAGGCAAAGGGTCAGAAGTTTAAAGGTAAGGAAAGAAAGATGGTCATGATGTACAGAACATTGTTGGGATAGAGCTGGGAGGTCACTGAGAGACTTAGCATGCATGTTTTCAGCTACCGGCTGGGAGTGTGAGCTTGGAGTCTCTTCTGACTGTAGACATCTAAAGCAGAGAGTTGCAGTGTCCAGAAACTCAGGGTGTATAGCAAGGAGTCCTGGAATCTAGTTCTTGAATATATTCTTACCTCTGCTTTGTTGATTAGCCCATGCCATGTGGCCCCTGTTCCTTCTCAATCTTCAATTTCAGTAGCACTTCCCTGTAAAGCAGTTTTGTTGTTTCTGTGGTTGTTGTGCTAGGTATTAAACCTAAGGTGTCACATACGTGAGGAACAGATTGGTTCATGCTGATGGCCAGCATTGCATGGAGCCCCCATCTTATGAGACTCTTGAGTATGTGCCTGTTTGTCCAACCCCTGGACACTCGTGAGATTTGACTATCACACTTTTTCCTACATGCAGATTATGAATTAGCCAAGAGTATGAGGTTTCGAGGTCAATAAAATGAGACATAGTCACCACCCTTGTTAAAAACAAAGTGGACTCCCACCCAGTGTGCTTGCTCACCCCATTTGGGTTGTAACATACCCTTTTTGCTATAGGAAATGTTCTTACCATTTACTTTTTAAAGTCATTTATGTTCCTTTGTGTGACACTAAGGATATTCTTTTCCAACACATAGTAAACAAATGCTCTATCATTGAGCTACACTACCAAAGTTACTACATCAGACTTTTTTTCCCTTTTCTTTCCCTTAAAAACAACAAAAATAACAACAAAAACAAAACAGTCCCTTATAGGCATAAACTTTCCTCAACCTACTCTAATAAGGGTTCAACCTGCCCTCTAGCCCACCACCCACCAGAGGCAGTGGAAAAGAAAGGTTATTAGGAGACAGGGGAAGTGGACTTGTTTAGACATAGTTCTTTGGGGCAATTCCAATCTTCTTTGTTCTCAGTTCAGTCCAATTGGCGGACACCACACATGAACCAGCAGCCGCTGTTCAATCCAGAAGAAACCCGAAGGCTTGCCAACCTGCCTGAGTCTGAGGAAGCAGCAAGAAGCCGCAAGAATCTCACAAGAAGTTCTTTGACAAGTTTCTCTCTATGAAGTCACCACAAGCAATGCTCAACAACACAATGTAAGGTGAACCAATACACGTGTGCTATCAGCGAAGACTATCGAGGGGGAGCAAAGTGAAACAATGGGTATCGGTAAATAGTTAATCCACTTGAGCTCTCTCCCAGCAGATGACCAAGCCTCTAGCTAACAGCCAAGGCTCTCCAGATTTGAGAATCAATCTCTCTCTCTCTCTCTCTCTCTCTCTCTCTCTCTCTCTCTCTCTCTCACACACACACACACACACACACACACACACACACCAGCTTAATTTTTAATATGCCTAACTAGCTCAATAGCTGGGCACTTCTAAACCCCACCGTGGCTAGCATGCACTCCCCTCCAGTATTCCTCAATATTTGCTAACTCTATATTTTAATCTTTGCTGCCCCAGACCCAGAGGGCCTGACTCTTACATTTTGGCAGGCCTTCTAGTCTGATCTTTCTGCTTCCCTGTCATGGCAATTCTGTCTATCTTTCTTCCCCGCCTGCCCTTTCCCGCCTCTATCTCCCTGCCCAGCCATTGGCTGTACAGCAATTCTTTATTACCAATCAAAGCCAGCTGGGGGCAGGGGCCCTCGATGTCTGGAAGCTCCGCTTTTGGGGGCCAAATTAAGACAAAGCATTAGAATCAATTCCTGACACTAATGCTCAAGTCTCCACTGAATGTGGACATGTTTAGATCCATTCTAAACATCACACATCCTTTCATGTGTCTGCTATAGCAAAACAACCTTTTACCTGTGTCTGTTTCAGCAAAACATTCTTTCACCTGTCTGCCCCAGCAAAACACACTTTGACACAACTGATTTTCCAAAGACACCAGAAGTTTCCACTCAGGTTCTCATCATGCAGTCCAGACTAACTGAATATAAGCCTTCTGAGTGAATGGGTACAGGCAAGTGCCATTACACTTGACATGACATAGGAATTTCTATTGTTTCCTTTGGGCCTGACAAAAAGGTCACTTGCTTATTAAAATAGTAATATTCAACAGAGACTTCAAGTGTATACATCAAATCTTAATAAAAGTAAATTGATCACAGAGCTTTGTTATGGTTTGAATCTTAAATGTACACCAAAGGTCATGTGTTTCAGGTTTGAGCCCCACTGCTGGTGCTGATACAGGAGAATCTGGGATCCCCTCTTGGGGTCTAAGCCTCATTAATAAAAAGAATTCAAGAATGGACTCAAATGGAGGCTTACGGACAATTATCAAAGCTTAAAAGAAAAACATTCCAGGGCAGGCAAACTATTAAAAAAAGAAAGAAAGAAAGAAAGAAAGAAAGAAAGAAAGAAAGAAAGAAAGAAAGAAAGAAAGGAAGAAAGAAAGGAAGGAAGAAAAGCTGCCCAGAGGAGAAGAGAAAGAGAAGCAGCCATGATGTTTAGGCCACTATGGAGGTCAGACATACAGAGGGACGGATGGCAGCCTCACGAAGGTGGGAAGTATTTAGAGAAAAGGCAAGGAAGCCTAAAATATCACAAAAAGCACATTTAGGTTCTGGCCAGCATCTGAAAGAAGACAGAAAAAAGAAAGGAAAAGCTAGGCGTCTGACTCTGGCCTCAGAAAGGTGGGCAGACCCATGCAAACCTCAAGGCGGACGGTATGACCGTGAGAACTGTAGGAAGGAAAGTGTCTCATGTCTCATTATAGGAAAAGCACTCTGCCTGTTCAGCATAGCCCAGCTGGAATGTCAGGCCCCACCTAGGCCTTAGAGTCTATTCTCCTGACCAAAAGGAAGCCTTTTCTTTCTTGACACAGGGTTTCTCTGTGTAGCCCTGGCTGTCCTGGAACTCACTCTGTAGACCAGGCTGTCCTCGAACTCAGAAATCCGCCTGCCTCTGCCTCCCAAGTGCTGAGATTAAAGGCTTGCGCCACCACCGCCCAGCTCAGGAATCCTTTTCTTAAAGGACCTTTATTATTACTCTAACATTTTCCCTGAAGAAGTAACCTTAAAATCATATATGAACAAGATCTGGGTTCAGAGCTCCCTGACAGGTTTGGCATCTGTGCCCTGTGGCAAGGATGTGGTTGTCAAGAGGCTCAGGGACATTTCTGGCTTTTAACCAAGGTAGAAACTGACTATTTTTCTTTGTTTTGTTGTTGTTGTTGTTGTTGTTTACTCCAAACTGTATCATTTTGACTTTGTCTTCGACACACTTTGCTTTCTGAACCCTAACTGCCATTATGAAGTGGGGTGATGGTGGATCTGGCTTCTTCCAGCTGAACGGGGGCATCAGATGTGGAAGTGGGCTTGTCTAAAAGTCCCCAGTGGTGTATCGGTAGCTCCATTGTGTAACAGCCAGGTACAGGAAGGAAAGGGAGTCCTTGACTAGGGCCTGCACAGAGTTATGAAGAAGTAAAAGCAAAAATGATTAGCATTACACGTCCTAGCCAGGGGGTCAGGAGGAGCCAGAACAGAGGGCATTTTTAAAAATCAAAGTCCATTAGAATCTTTTGAGGAGCTCACAAGAGCCTCCCCACCCACTGGAGAAAAGTAACTGGTTGTACCCTGGACAAATGGCTGTGGTGCCTATTTAACATATCAAAGCCTGCACTGGCTGCCAGGTTCCCCCTACATCCCTCAGTCCCTACCTGTTACAGGTCCCTTCTAATGGATATACCCCACCCCGACTCTGAACTCAGCCCAGGGATCTGGGCTGCTCCTCCTATATAACCTTACCATTTTGGTTACCTGCTCCTTTTGTCCATTTGGGCCTCCTGGGTGCTGCACCTGGCCCCCCTCTCTCTGCTTTCTCTTCCCCCCC
Organism: Montemys delectorum; assembly: GCA_019843815.1. Classification (NCBI taxonomy): domain Eukaryota; kingdom Metazoa; phylum Chordata; class Mammalia; order Rodentia; family Muridae; genus Montemys; species Montemys delectorum. The sequence continues at coordinate 31,702 of JADRCD010223366.1, forward strand.
CCCCCCCCCCCTCACCCCTCTTGTACCAGGACGTTCCTAGCTGTTGGAGTTCC